>MJUU01009157.1:0-28496 GCA_002080025.1 Modiolus philippinarum
GAAATCAGACTTGTGTAAATTCATTAGACCTGAAAACTATATAAATACCCTGAAAACAAGGTAATGTGGTCAATAAATCCATCTGTTTCTTAAAAACACTTTAGAGATTTACATGTATGAATAACTTTATTATTTAAATGCACATTTATACCCATATACATTAGGGTTGAAGGCATACATGAATAATAACAAAACCACAATAAAACAAAACAAAGATAACAAAATGAAAAATGAAAGTGATTATGTATTTTACTACTTTGAGAACTTATGTGAAACAGAAGGTGCAAACTATTGATATTTTTATAGATTTTCATGTCTGTGTGTCAAGGGCTTTGCTGAAATAATATTGATATATGTAAATATTTTCTAATGTAATCTTTCTGTTGCTGTTTTATTTACCATCAGAGATTTTGCAATTCCTTATTGTTTGTACCTGAAGTTATTGTCAAACATATTAGACAAAAGTTTGGTTGTTTATGGGGCAAAATTCATCCTTCAAAGTCAAGCAAAAAATACAATAATACAAAATAATACAAACACATACATACAACATTATAAGTACAATCCAACAGTATGGGACCACAAATAATTTATCGGATAACACAGGATGTCAGAAAACTCGGGTCAAGAAAACTTAAAAAGCTTCATTTTGGACCTGAAATCATGTCAGAATTGACAGGATATTGGAATGTTCAGGTGTCGGAATCAACAGTTTCAACTGTACTGTCTGTACAAGTGTTTTTAAGTCAAAGGAAGATGCCTAGACCAGCTTGGGCCTTGTAGGAAGTAATTGTTAAATATTAGTTTTCATTGTATTAAGTCTTTTTTACAATGTATAAATTTGTAAAAAAAAAATTTATAATTATATTTCAGATATTTTGCTCAGGAAATAGATCTCGCTGGACTACAAGTAGACATGGCCTTGCGGAAATTCCAGTCCTTCTTCAGAATGCCTGTAAGTAGAAGGGGATAAGTCTGGATATAGATAAGATATACCATAAAAAAAAGACAAATTACATGTCATTGANTTCTATATCTGAGCAATTCAACAGGATTACTGACAGATATATTTCACCTTACCAACTGTTGCAACTACTAAGTCTCTTTTTAAGTGTGACTTAATGAGATCTTCCTAAACACTAATAGTTCAGGTTGTCGATGTCTATGTTGTGAATATGGAATGAAGGTGCTAATAAAAATTCGTTTTGAACATTACATAAGTGACGAGGAAACAGTCATTCAACATTAAGGTGTTTTTAATTTTACTTTTGGACAAAACATTTTAGTCTATCTTTAGGATAAAAAAACAAAAAAAAAACATTTCATTTGTTAAGAGAATTCTAATTCCAATAACCATAGAGAATTCTAATTCCAATAACAATGGAGAATTATAATTCCAATAACAATAGAGAATTCTAATTCCGATAACCATAGAGAATTCTAATTCCAATAATAATAGAGAATTCTAATTCCAATAACCATAGAGAATTCTAATTCCAATAACAATAGAGAATTCTAATTCCAATAACCATAGAGAATTCTAATTCCAATAACCATAGAGAATTCTAATTCCAATAACCATAGAGAATTCTAATTCCAATAACAATAGAGATTTCTAATTCCAATAACCATAGAGAATTCTAATTCCAATAACCATAGAGAATTCTAATTCCAATAACCATAGAGAATTCTAATTCCAATAACAATAGAGAATTCTAATTCTAATAACCACAGAGAATTCTAATTCCAATAACCATAGAGAATTCTAATTGCAATAACCATAGAGAATTCTAATTCCAATAACCATAGAGAATTCTAATTCCAATAACCATAGAGAATTCTAATTCCAATAACCATGGAGAATTCTAATTCCAATAACCATAGAGAATTCTAATTGCAATAACCATAGAGAATTCTAATTCCAATAACCATAGAGAATTCTAATTCCAATAACCATTTTTATTGTGAAATTTGGGTAACAGCTATGTGTTAACAATGTAAGGATACGGAGTAAATGCACACGAGACAAAGTTTCTATAAATACATGGTAAAACCAAGCAACGGAACACCGTTTTATTGTTGTTCTTTATCTTGAAGTCACCATGAGGCCTTCTATAGAATGAGCTTTGCTCATACCTCATAGTAATAGTAAGTTCAAGACAACCCCTAGCAGAATTCATTGTGAATTATCGAACAATGTCACATTTTTGTCTTATTGTGAGATCTTTAATAAGCATAAAATACAGTTGGGTGCAGTCATAACCTCTCATCCAAGTTAACTCCAAGTTAACTTAGAAACTTGAAGTTAACTTAGAGCAGACGTAGAACAGTTCTAGAAACGGTCATAAAAACGGTCATTTTCTAAGTTATCTTAGAACAGTTCTAAAAGCAGTCATAAAATAGAGCAGTTTTAAAAGTGGTCATAAGACAGAGCAGTTCTAAAAGTGGTAATAAAATAAATTTTCTAAGTTAACTTACAACAGCTCTAAAAGCAGTCATACGGAAGACCATGACTGCTTTTAGAACAGGTTATGACCGTTTTTTGAACAGTTCTACTCGATGATTGCTTTTAGAACAGTTCTACTCTATGACTGCTTTTAGAACAGTTCTTGACAATGACTGCTTTTAGAACACTTTTCTAGAGCAGCTCTAAAACTGTTCTAGAACAGTTCCAAGTTAACTTAGAGCAGTCATTAGAACAGTTCTAAGTTAACTTTGTGAGAGGTTATGACTGCACCCAACTGTAGATTGGCAAAACTCTCTTACAATCGCTGTTATTCTTTGTCCGACAAAATACAAGCGTCCTAAACTAGTGAACATGCGTCTTAACCTAGTGGACAGATGGGCTCTCATCAATGGTGAATGAAAGGATATGGAGAAAATGCACATGAGACAAAGTCTCTACAAATACATGGTAAAAAACAAGCAAAGGAACGACGCTTTTATTGCTGTTCTTCATCTAGAAGTCACAATGAGGCCTTCAAAAATGAGCTTTCTCATACCTGATAGTAAGTTCAAGACGGCCCCTAGCATCGGTTTGAGCGGAATTCTTTGCTAATTGTCGAGCAACGCNCCCCCCTTTTGCAATGAAAAGTGTGGGGCATATGGTTTTTCCCTTGTTTTTTCTATCTTTATTTTATTTTTCAATGAACTGGGGTGTGGCCTCAGTATTTGTTTGCAGATGTATATATACGTAGAAGAAATTAATGAACTTTTTTTTTTGTTTTTCTAGGGTGAAGCTCAAAAGATAGAAAGATTAATGGAGGTGAGTTTTATGTCCATATCAACCTATTTGACCTTCAAAAAACTTGCAATGGAGAGAAAACTGCTGAATAAGTAACAATGGAGGAAAACATTGTCACATTTAGTGCTTTGTGAACAGAATAAAAACAAGATAATTATAAGGCTGTCAAACTTTAATGTTACCTTTAACTAGACTGTAAACACTTCAAGTCTATAATTCAAACTAGGAATTGACATATGATAAATTATAATTAGGGAGATGTTCAAACAATCAACTAACCTCAAGGGAGTTAAATATTCTGCCTACAATAAACTGAGTTGTAATGGGAGTTTTAACAATCTAAAGAAAATATAGAATCTGCAATAAGCATAACTATGTTTGGTACTAAATTTGGATGTACTATACATGACTCGATTATTTGTTCAAACATGTATTTTTCTTATGATAAAGTTGTACATTTAAAAAAAGTAAAGAAAACAGTAAACACCTACATTGGCCAAAAATCATAATCATAAGGAAACTGCACCAAAAAAAAAAATAAAATAAAATAAAGGACTAACGTAAACAAAGATAAGAACTCAGGATAGCCAGACTTGGTACTGGCACTAGCAGAAAAGCTAATGGTAGGGTAACACTGGTTTCTGGGTACCAAAACCTCCTGTTTATCCAGTTTTCCTTTAGTATAAAAACATTTATCGGTAATTTGTATGAGTTTCCTTTGATCTCACGAAGCAAATATTTTTCAGTATTTGCTACTGTCCGAATAATACGAAAAAATATTGGCAAAAAGTATCTTAGGCCACGCCCTCTTTGTCAATCAGAATCAATGACACGAAGAAATATACATCCATAGAGACTTACCGGATTGTAAAAATTCTTTTACTAATTAGTACTAGTCAATTTCACGATTTGTTGAAAATTAACATTCATTTTCAAAATTTGTTCTTTTAAATGATTTAGTTAATTACCGATAAAAAGAATAATAGAAGTTTTGTTTTTGATACAAGAAATATTGGCTCCAATAATGGATGAGCCCCCAGTATTCTATATGTATTTCTTGGTATGGTGATAATTAATGAAAGGATATGGAGTAAATGCACATGAGACAAAGCCTACAACTACATGAAAAAAAAGCCAAGGAACAACAATTTTATTGATGTTCATCATCTTGAAGTCACCATGAGGCCTACAACAATGAGCTTTGCTCATACCTCGTAGTGAGTTCAAAAGGGCCACAAGCACTGGTTTGAGTGGAATTCCTTGCCAAATGTCAGACAACGTTACATCCATGTCATGTCTGATCATGGTGATGCATGTATATCTGTATCAATAACTACATGTATAACCAGGTATCATTATCATAGAACCAGAAGATACTTGTATGAAATAGTAAAGTTGTAAATGTACTTTATGGATTATACACTGCTTGATATATATACACTTGGTCAACTTTATATCTGTGGCTTTATATTTTGCTGCACTTTGTTGAGCAAATTATTACCTGATTTAATACTGGATAAACAGGTATTGACTAAATTTTTAATAACAGCTGTTGTTGAGGTAAAATTTGCATTTTATATGCAGGTGAATTATAAATTCCTAGTATGTTCTAGTGCATTCATATCATGTGATTTTTCACCATACTTGGTATTCAAGTGTAAATGATGAAAACAAAATTTCACATCTTAATTATTTGTGTTAACAAATATGTTTATTGATATGACATTAGTACATCTTGAACTGTCTGTGTTATGTACAAAGGAAAATGCGTTGATTTTAAAAACAAACTAAATTAAATGTTGTTGCATTGTACTACAAATGCAAGTACAGTGACCGTTATACCTATTTCTGACAAGTGTATACTCGGCTAAGAAAGGATGGTTGCTAAGGGCTGTTTCAGAAATAAATGTATAGTTAAAGGCACTTTTGGGCCCCATCATGCATATCTTTTTCCTTCTAAAAGATTCTTTGGTACCAGTCTCTAATATTAACAAAACAATGAAGGGATATGGAGTAAATGCAAATGAGACAAAATCTCTACAAATACATGGTAACACAGCAATGGAACAACGCTTATTGTTGTTCTTCATCTTGAAGTCACCATGAGACCTTCAACAATGAGCATTACTCATACCTCATAGCAAGTTCAAGACGACCCCTAATATGCCTTACAACCCACCAAATCTTTATTGCAGTGCTTTATCTACAAAACAGTGTGTTGTTTTTCACTGTTTGGTAACTTTTATGACTACACATTAGTGTATAGGCAGACAAAATTGATCGCTGATTAGTCATTGTAAATTCTGTACAAAAACACAAGATTTATTACTGATCATTTATATAACATTAGATTACATAACATTGACACTATCATTTATGTTTCCATGGTGATTTGTTGTTTTTTTACTTGTTACCTGTAGTTGATTGATGCAGATAATACTTCCTTGTTGCATGTGTATGCATTTTGTGCCAAAAAATCAAACAATTGATTGACATTTAAATGTTTTATTGTCCACAAATTGACAAATTGTTCAAATTTAGCACACAAAAAATTGCAGTTTCTCCAATTCTAAATTAAAAACTAACCTATATTGATTGTGTGCATACCAAGATGATCATTTCTAGGAAGCAGATGGTTGTACATTGATTGAATCTTTTAATATTGAGATGTCATTTTCAGTAACCATTTGATTTTGATTTGCTGAAATTTGTTATTCAAGTGTCCTTGAATCTGATTTGCATTATGTTATTAAGAGTTGCACTTTTCTGGTCTGGTAAAGAAGTTAATTGAACTTCATTCTGTAATTCTGCGCTTTTCATTTTCAAATTAATGAAATATAACTGTTGTGTCTGGGAAGTATAGAGTTAGCATAATACATGCTAGAAGAAAGAGAGAGTGCCTGGCAAAAATATCATAGCAAGTCAACAATTAAGATTAATATTTATGAGGAAATACAGTTGAATTCAAAATATTACCAGAAACAAAATTAAATTAAAAGTAAATGTACACATGCAAACATTCACTACCAGAATGATGAAATTGAATGTAAGAAGGAGACTTAAGATTTCATTGAAAATTTACCAATTTCAGTATCATTGAATGTGGTTTATTGTTTGTTTCAGTCATTTGCTTCAAGATTCTGTGTGTGCAATCCAGACCAAATAAAGAATTTCAAGAACCCAGACACAATATTTCTTTTAGCGTTTGCAATAATAATGTTAAACACAGACCTTCATAATACCAGTATTAAACCAGAACGACGAATGAAACCAGAAGATTTCATTAAAAATTTACGAGGTAAGTTTGCAAACAAGGTCTTATTATGTCAGCAGAGAATTCATATTTTTGGGGGAAGGGAATAAGTGGGGAAAAGACTTCAATCTAATTGCTAAAAAAGAATTAAGCACTGCAAATTCTACCATCATTTCTCTGTAGTTTTATACAGTAAATAAAAGTATATAGCCTTGCCATCTAGTTTATATGTGACAATTAATAATTCTATTGAAAAATTATGTACTTTCCATGATTTGGCAATAGTTCATATTCAATTTAATATGTATTTCCTTTGGCCATAAGCCAGTTTGACGATGAATTATTAGTTCCATCCAAGAAGTTTTCACAGTCAAAATATAAAAAGATTTTACATATACATGTATTATAATAAATACGGATGTTGTCCTCAAACAAATGCCCAAAAATCAAATCCATTGTAGAACTTTCAATTCAAAGAATATATTGGTACAGTGTGTACTAATATGCTGTCAGAATGATATGGGTGGTCTTTGTTGATCACCTTTATGTCCTAAAGTTCATGTCCTAGCACTGTATAATGTCCATTAAGGGATATATTCAACTTATCTATTGCCAATTATCTGTCTACCTTTTTATAAATAATCTTTTAAATTTTTATAAATACTCTCCTATAGATGTTCAAGACTATTACAGAATGTTTTACTATTTTTACAAGTAAAATGGTCTGACCAATTTGTCATTAGTATAAATATAAATGTTATGAATATAAACAAAACTGATATATTAAATTTCTCCCTACAAATTAAATTTATCTGAGGGTCATTTATTCACCAGCATGGTATATTTGTCCACTGTCCTGACCTGGCATCACATCAAGTATTTATCTGGTGTTATTGTAAATGTCATTACTAAGTGTATTGGACAGTGATGAAACAAACAAACAAGTTATACATCATGGCAGACATTGACACATGGTATTCTGTACTTTGTTAGTAGACTTTGATCTTGTATTAGGACATTTGTGTTCTCTTTGGAATTTTTCCATAAGTATAAATCACCATCAGTTGAATGGGTACATGTTTTTTATGCTGTTACTCCTGCATGATGCTGCAGAATTTGATATTTTGCAAGTTATGCACAGAAATACAGAGACATTTAACAAAAGATTCATGGTGGTAGGTGCTAATCTTTGCAAAGGATTAGAGCATGGGCTGCAAATTTTATAAATTTTAAATATAGGGACATTAAAAAAAAAATTCATGGTGGTACGGGCTGTGCTTTGCTAAGGATATGAGCGCGGGTAGCAAATTTTACACCTTTTTTATGCCCCGCCCACGAATATGGAAGGGGCATATAGTGTTACTCTTGTCCGTCCTTCCGTCCGTACTTCCAGTTTTGCGTTAAAGTCGGTTTCTCAGAAACTGTAAGAGGTAGAACAATGATAATAGGTCAGTGGGTAGATCTTTGATAGTACTACATAGTTCACTAGGTAGTTTGACTCTTTGACCTATATTTTATGCTTGAGTGACTCTGGTTCAGTTTTATGTTGAAGTCCATTTCTCAACAACTACACATTATAGGACAATAATATTTTATCAAATTAATTGCCTTGATGAGTACTACCCAAATCATTGATAATAAGGTGGCTTTAACCTACATTTTACGCTTCAGTGCCTTTGGTTAAGTTTTGCGTTTTAAGTCAATTTCTCTATAGGACAATGATATTTCATCAAAGTAATTGCCTTGATGAGTACTACCCAAATCATTGACATTTTGATGGCTTTGACCTACATTTTACGCTTCAGTGACTTTGGTTAAGTTTTGTGTTTTAAGTCCATTTCTCAACAACTTCACATCATAGAACAATGATATTTCATCAAAGCAATTGCCTTGACGAGTACTACCCAAATCATTGACAATAAGGTAGCTTTGACCTACATTTTACCCTTCGGTGAATTTGGTTAAGGTTTGCCTTTAAGTCCATTTTTCAACAACTACACATTATAGGACAATGATATTTCATCAAATTAATTGCCTTAATGAATACTGCCCAAATTAATGACAATTAAGTGGCTTTGACCTACATTTTAGTAGGAGGTTATCCTTTGTGATAATCTTTTGGCGGGGCATCCGTGTCTCACAGACACATTCTCTAGTTTTAAACATTGGTTTCTGGTTACATACCTTCAAATAAATTCCTCGCAATAATTAGAATCGGGATTGAGAAGAAATCTATGTATATATTGTATTGGTTTATATGCATATATTACATTTTTCATGAATAAATAATGGATTCAGTAAGGAAATTAGAATTTGTGGTTATAGTGACTTTGTTTAGGAAATACTTGTCTTTAATTGAAATGACAGGTGAATTGAAATGTATCATTCATGTTTAAAAATACATTATTTGAATTATTTCATCCTCCTTGAATTATTGTGTCTACATGACGAAGCTAAATTCGGTGGCATGGTCTTACAAAAAACTATATATAACCTGAAGGGTTTGTGGATATCAAATTATAGAAAGTTTGAATATCATATTTATGTAGGAATTTAGATAGAAATGTCACTTTTGCCTTTATGTCTAGACAAAATTAAAGATGTAATTTAGTAGTATGAAAATACCTGAAGCAGTGGAATAAATAGTTAATAGTCAATCAACAGATATTGAACACCTGTTATTTCTTTTGACAAAACTTTGATGAAATTTCAACAGTTTTATTAATTTCTTAACCAGCTGAAAGTTCCATCAAACTCCCTATAGATTTATAATCATGATAAAGTCTACATATAAATTGTACATAAAATACTAAGAGGAGACAGTGAAAACACTTATAGCATGTAAAGGTTTCAGACTATTTCTACACAGTTGTTGTTTTATACCTACTGTTTAAATGTTTGTGATAGTAATAACGATAATATAAAGATAACAGGATAGATTCATCACTTGTTTATCTTTGTTTACTGATAGTATGAACTTTTGCTTTCTGTTATTGTGAAAAGGTCTATTTACTGAAAAACTTTTCTCTTCTGTAAGGGTTGAAAAGGTCTATTTACTGAACTCTTCTCTTCTGTAAGGGTGAAAGGACATATCTACTGAACTCTCCTCTTATGTACAGCTGAAAAGGTCTATTTACTGGTAAGTCCCTCACTGAAAGGGTGAAAAGGTCTATTTCCTTAATTACCTCTTCTGTTTAGGTGACAAAAAGCTATTTCTGTAAAGGTCTCTTCATTCCTCTCAGGTCCATTAATTGACTTCTACATTACTTGAAAGTGAAAAGGTCAATTCACTGGTTTCTGGGAATCTCCATTTCTATTAAGATGAAAAGGGCCATGCTGATCTTCATTTGTTGAAACACTCCTTTTTGTGAGGCCCTAATTATCATGAGAGTACTTTAAAATTCAATCTAATTTTAATTGATGCAAACCTGAATATTTGCAATACTGGAACAAAACAAGTATGTTTAAAATGCTAGTTTTAATTACATTATGTAATGCCATATCAGATGGGTTAAATTCCCTGCATTATTTGTATACCACCATGAATTAAAACTTATGTGACTCTACATATGATTTTCTTCCCGGGGCTTTCTTCCTACAATCCAGTCAGGTTTTAAATCATTATAACTATTGAGATACCTTACCCAGTACTGTTAGGATTTGTTGTCTGCTTGTCTAAAGGTTAACAGTAAGGTCAAGCCATGCTAAATGTGTAGGAACTGATTGACAAATGTCAGTACTAGTATAACTAATTATCTGACTCTATGTTTAGCCAGATAGTTCTTGTTATCTGTCTAATTTGACATTGGCATGGTCAAGATTAATCAGAAATGGACCACGTTTCAGCTTTAGAAAAGATTTGAAGCAGAAACATAATGATGTTTCAACACCCCTATCTATATTCCTGCACAGTTTAAATGATGTGCTTTAGAGAAAATTTAATTGATTTCCAAAATAATGTTCATAAAATCAATTAGCAGTATCCTAAGGTAATATCTTGATGAATACATGTTTGAAAGAATTTTTCGCATTTTGTGTTAATTCTGTGAAAGTCGCAATGACTAGAAAAGTAACCCTCCTAATTTAACTAACAATGAACACATTCACATTCAGCACATAAAACAGACAATCCAATTACAAACATGTGGTAAAACAGTATTGTTTTCTGTTTTTTGTTGAGGGTGTCTCAGTTTGCTGGTAAAGGTTGACATTTTAGAAATGTGGATACCTTGCTTCCTGTCTCGGTACTTCTATTTCAGTTTTCTGAAAGATTCAGATGAATAGATACCATTTCATGATTTCAGTATGTCTTAACACTTGATTTAATTTTAATCGCCATTAAAAAATTAAAAGGTGACCTTTTAAATTGAATAAACGATCCAAAAAATTTAACTACTTCCGAAGAAGAAAAATAAGCCTGCTGTTTAAGTATTGCATTCAATTATGGTGGTTAATGAGAAAAAAATATCTAAAATGCATTCTGAATCTATTTGTGTGGTATGCCACAGGTTCGTGAAGAGATAAGATTAGTAAATGTTTTAAATGTGGTTATTTCAAAAGTTTTAAACTGTCAGAAATATATTTAAGTATATCCAAAAAATTTGAATCACTGTTGGTAGGCCAGGGAACAAATTTTATCTAGAAAAAAATGTAACATTTGGCTGAAACAAGTAGGACTTGTCTCATATACCTGTAAAAGAACAAAATACCTGACATAAATGGTAGTGAGTAAAAGTAGAGATAGTGGTTTAGTATCGAGACAAAGTCATTCCTGTTCCCATCTTCCTCATAGTTTACACTATACATGTAGATTTAACAATTTCATTAACAAGTAAATGTATACTATTCCAAAATTAAAACCTCCCTTTTATTTGTTATATATTAATTCTATTTTTTTATTTCTCTCATTTTATTTCATTCATTTATTTATTTATTTGTATTTATTTCACAGATATAGACGATGGAGATGACATTGATAGGGATATATTACTAGGTATATATGACAGAATCAAAGCATCTGAGTTCAGAGCTGGAGTTGATCATGTGACCCAGGTTATGAAAGTTGAGCAGACTATTGTTGGCAAGCGACCAGTAAGTATCCATATTTGGTAACTTAGAACTTAATTATGGTTTCAAATGTTTAAATGGGCCCATCTTTCTTAATGATGGATAAAACTTGTCTATTTATACAAAAAAATAAGATGAAATTACACACCAAAAATATAATTAAATATCAGCATGATTTAAAGTGTCACATATTGTTATGAATATTGTTGTCACTTTGCAAGTGTAAACAATCTTTATAAGGTGGAAATATGTTAAAACATACTAGATAAGCCCTCTTTGGATAATGAATTGGAAGAAATTCTAAAGTTTACAAGTGTTGATGTGTAAATCTTACTACATTTAAAAACATAATGGTTGACCTTCTATTGATATTTAGTTAATTGTAATTCATCTTGTGTTTATGAATTCAGAAGGTATTATAAAAAGTATTATTTATGCGACCACCACGGTGATATAATGATTGACATGTTCATCTTGCATTCAAGAGGTCATGGGTTTTAATTAAAGTAGCTTAAAACCAAAGACAAAAATGGTTCATGCTGCTTTTCAAATAGGCAGACAACATTGTAAAGTAAGAACACAGACCTCTCAGCTTAACATAAGAACAAAATGGCTTATTAGGGCAATATGTCTTCAGCAGGGGCTTAATTGCTTTAGAAGTTAGCTCAGCATGTTGATTTAGCATTAACTCACTTTTTCATAACTTATTTTTGTCATGGTGTAACTTGAAGATCATCAACTTAGTAAAACACCAATTATTTATACAGCCATATTAAGAGCTAGAATATAACAGATTACATGTTTTACTTTTCAGCAACTAGCATTACCTCACCGACGACTTGTATGTTACTGTAGATTGTATGAAGTTCACGATATCAACAAAAAAGAAAAAATAGGGCTACACCAACGAGAAGTTTTCCTCTTTAATGATTGTCTCTTGGTTAGTATATAGGTATTTAAAGTGAAACATTTTACCAAACTTTGATTTGACTTCAGTGGAAATGTTTGACCTGTTTAGGTTTCATGAACCTTAATGTATGATTACACTTCAATACAAAACATTTATACAACATACAATTATACATCAGAATATAATTGAGATGACTCTGACTGACATGAACCCTATATCAGTTCAACAGATTGTTTCAGGAAGACACAAGCTTCCAGTAAAATGTTAATGAGGCAAACTTATTCCATGTAAAACATGCAATAAATACAATTATACAATGCATGGATACAAGTCGTAGCCTTTTAAATGAGAAGAAACTCACATTTGATACAAAAGTATTCAATTCAACATAAGATCATCCCACCAGGAGGCCGTCCTGACCTCCATTCATCAAATCAGCAAAGAAACAAAAATACAAATTAAACGAAAAAAATTAAATAATACAGCTCCAAATACAGCATATTGGCTTCAGACTATCAGATGAGAAAGGAAAAATAATTTATCACAAATTCATATTTTAGTGATGATTTACTAATAAATGAGAGCCATTAGAAAACCTCTTTACATTGAATGGTAATTTGTAAGAAGATTAATTCAGACCACTTGTTTACACTTGTAAAGATTTTTTTCTATTTATTTCAGGTGACAAAAATATTAAGTAAAAAGAAAAGTGGGATAACTTATTCATTTAAACAATCATTCACATTGGCTGGCATGCATGTGTACTTGTATGAAACATCTCGTAAGTATATATCATTATTTAAATGTACTGGAATAAACACTTACATTCATTGCTTTTCAAAAACTTAGGGACAAGTTTTCTATATGTTCATATGGCTTTAGTTGTTTTAATAATCATTGGCTAATTTTATTTTCTTGCAGTAAATCTTTTTCTGTTGATCTTTTTGGAAAGCATTATATTGTAAGGATTCCAGTTTTACAAGCAGCCAAGGGAAAATATTTCCAATTTGTTATTCATCAGAATAAAATGATTTTGCAATATCTGCAGTTGGAGCTTGATTTATTTATATTCTGTTCAGTTTGGCTTTCGTCGATATATAAAGGTGTTTTGTATTGTGAAATTATTACATGTTCACAACATATCAAATCTTCCACAAAAATACATAATTGGGAGAATTTTTTAGAATTTATACTGTTGACAAACATAAAAAGCCGTAAAATGACAGTGTATACAGGTCCATGTTTTTATATTACAGATTATCAGTTTGGTGTAAGATTAGCCAATGGTATGGATGGTAGAACACATATAACATTTAATGCTAGAAATGACCATGACAGACAGAAGTTTGTAGAAGATTTAAAAGAAGCAATATCAGAGGTATGTCTATACTGCTATGTCATTCTTCTGTCTGTGGTGTTTTACCATTAATCAAATACAGCTGAAAATTGATCCTAAATGTGGATTTTTGGATTTCTGTGGACTTGATCCTGCTTGAATAAATTTATTTTTCCAGTACTTTCCCTGAGTAAAGGAACATAATTTATTTTAACTTTGTGGCAGTCATTGCTGCTTACACACATTGGAATTGTATTTTTCAGAAGAAATTGTTTCCTTAATTTCATCAAAATTTAGATATTTTTAGTTCATTTAAAGGATTTTATGTCTTGTTTTTTTTCCATGCCATTTCACTCTTACACATTAATAGTGTGAATTTCTTGCATTTGTTAAGGATATTGAGTACTTCGATATATATTCATTGATACATGTTCAATACAACATCTATCACTGAGAACTAGGTATAGTGAGGGGAGATGGCATAATGAGAACTAGGTATAGTGAGGGGAGATGGCATACTGAGAACATCTATCACTGAGAACTAGGTATAGTGAGGAGAGATGGCATAATGAGAACATCTTTCACTGAGAACTAGGTAAAGTGAGGGGAGATGGCATAATGAGAACATCTATCAATGAGAACTAGGTATAGTGAGGGGAGACGGCATAATGAGAACATCTATCGGTGAGAACTAGGTATAGTGAGGGGAGATGGCATAATGAGAACATTTATCACTGAGAACTAGGTATAGTGAGGGGAGATGGCATAATGACTGTCAAATGATAAAATTGTTGTGAAAAAGTCATGTGAATTCAAGTTTGCTTCGTCTTCACACTTGTTTACATACCCCTTACTACATACCTTGGTGTAGTACAATACCAACAGTTAACTAGATATGTACAGAAATGTTATTGTATCATCAACATGTTTATTTACGGGGAAAATTGCCAACAATAGTCAAATTACAATTTATAAATCTTATGAGACGTAATAAATATGTTTTTATGCACACACATCCATAAATTCTACCTTGAAAATATAATAGCCCCATAATTTGTATAAATATAATGATCTTTATTTTCTCCAAGGATTACATTCTCGTGAAAAGTGCAGTAAAGATTCTCGGAGGAACAATATTTACAATATTTCAGACCTATAGCATTACATAAAAACATAGTTATGTTTAGTACCATTTGTTGATTCACTCACATCTTATCTACAGTTAAAAACAAAATGAAGCTGAGACGAAAAACTTTTATCTCAACAAAAAACCAAAACAAAGTTAAACCTTGTTTTAAAGGACATAAACAGACAGAACATAAAAACAGAAGTATTCAGTCTAGTGATTTTCTCTGTCTGGTCTCACTGTTAATTGTATATACGCAGTTGTTACATAATGTATCTGTTAAACTGATTATTATATAATGAAAATTTCTGTCGAAATAACAACTGTATCATGCTAACAAATTTAAATCACATTAGAAAATTATCTACTTCTCCAAATCAAGTTTATCAGATTTCTTTTATCGAGTAAAAAATTCATATGTTGCCACATATTTTGTTTCTGACTAGAAATTGACTTTTGGAGTCCTGATGTGTTCGTTTTTATATTCTAAATGTTTTATTATCTTTGAAGATATTGGTTATTATCGAAAAATTATGTCATACATTCAGGAAGTTATTAAAAAAAAACTTGGCAAGGGTTCACAATTTATTTTCCAATGGATAACAATCAAAGGGAAATAACTCTATTTCATTATACAGTAAAACTATGTTATTTTTACATTTTTGCAGTGCAATGGAATGGAACAGCTTAGAATAGAAGATGAATTAAATAAACAGAGTGCAAATAACAACACTATTGAAAGATATGCAAATGACGATTCCAGAGTTTTAATGTACGATTTAGCAAAGCCTTCTGATCCCACATTAAATAGATTGTCTGCTCCTGAATGTGGCGGTTTGAAACAGCTTCATCTGTCCAATTCTCTCACTGACCTTTGTGAAGGTATGCATGTTGTGGTTAGATTGAACAGAAGACTGCATACATAGCTGAATCTTTTGTGTACAAACTATATTTTGTTTTTCATAATTTTGTAAAGTGTCGGCATGGTTTATATAAAAGAAAATTCTAAGGACAAATAAACTCTCTATAGTAGTTGGTAAATTATAAACATAATAATTGGAAGTGCACATAATATAAGAAAATGAAAAAAAATAATTTTTGGCAATTTATTTTTTAATGGAAGAAATTTGAGATCAACAATAAGATTCAGCTATAATTGAAAATCATCATTTGTAACAAAAGTTGTGATGTTTGACGAATGCAGATTAATTGCATCTGTAAGACAAATCTTATTGACAAGTTATGCCTGATATTTATTTCTGAATTCTATCCTTTGATAGTATATCATTAAATCATACTCTTGTTACTATTTATAGGCATGCTAAAAAAACTGAAATTGCATTGACAAATATATAACATGATTATTAAACATATTTTTATAGGTATGCAGTCTTCATTTCATTCATCAAGTAATATCTTGTGTTCTAAAATATATAGAAGTATCTTTAGAAATAAAAACAGAAGAAACTAATATTTCAACAGAAATATTTGTTTGCCAACTTTTACTGTTTATTTTTAAGATACTGGATTCTTTATGTTTACATTTTTTTTCTCTTTTTTCCAACTTGATATGTTTTAATTGGTCATCTTTGCTTTTTATGTTGTAAATATTTACTTTTTATCTCTGCTTTGATATAAATAAATCTTATTTAAGAACCATAAACCATATTTTTTAGCATTATAAATAACATGAGTATCTGGTAATTAGTTTTGTTATCTGATTTTCAGTCGAAAATCAAATCTAAGTTTCACAGCTTTAGCTTGACCCTTTATTTTACATGACACAAATTTTTAATTTATTTGAGTGTAGACATGGCCGACTTGCTTAACTAATTTAAAACTAAACGAAAGTAAAAGGAATCTTTAGTGAACAAGAAGAGGCAATTTACATGTCAATAAACTATAGAAGAATTACTTGTATTATGTCTCATTCCATTTTCATGAACTCTACACTGTCTGTATACATTCGTTTACATGTGCTGTGCAACAATTTCATGGTTCATTTTGAAAGGTCATTCAGCAATACACTTTATCACAGTACACTCATGATGGGAACCATCTAAGTTGAATGTTACAGTATCTGTTTAAAGCTTTACAGTGTTTCATTGAGCATTGAATTTTCTGTAGTTTTGAAGTTATTCAAGTCTTTCCAACCTCTCTACTCTTGTGGTCTCAATTGAAAGGGAAACTATGAAATAAAAATTGGTCTGTAGATGACAATGACACTTTTAAGGATAATAGCTTCATTCTTCATTGCTTGTTGAATTCTTGTCCTCATTTTACTGTATTTATGAATTAGATAGGTCCAAAGCTTTGTATTGCTGCAGGTTTTTATTGCTTATTCATACTTTTGCTTTTCCATCATTTTTCTGGCAAAATAATTCACTACCTGATTATTATATTTGCACATGTTATTTATTTTAGGCTGAATTTGAGGAAAATTGTGACTTTACACTTATTCCCCATGCATGAAACTGTTTTCTATGGTGATGTTGATGTCCTGAGTCAGTCTTAGATTCATATAATGGATGTTACTTTTGCGTATTAATTTCCTTTTACCAGAAAATATCTCAATCCTTCAATCATACATAATGTAAAAAAAACTAAATTATTTGTGTCTTTAGTCCTGTTTTGCAGCAAAATGCTGCAAAAAGAAAGCTTATAAAATAGCCTTATTTATTTTGTCTGACAATGTTAGGCAGTTAGAACTCACAATTAAAAAGGCCGTTTGTTTTTCTTTTGTTTGATAATAAGCTGTCTTTTCTTGTGATGTTTGCTTATTCCAAACTGTTTGCCAACTAAGTTAGCTTCATGCTTCCTGCTGTGGTCAGTCATATGAGTGAAGATTATGTTTTACTTTTGACAAGGAAGTCAATAGCGAAGAGCTAGCTGTACATGATTGATGAAGCTGTTTTCTGATCAAATTAAAATATATAGTAGTATTCACCATAATAGACACCATGATGCTTTCTAAAGTTCAAAGAGATGCCTAATAAGATGACCACAAAACAAAAATAAAAAACAAAAACAAAGGCAAAAAAAAAAATAAATTAACATCTCTTTATGTTGTGTCTTATATCTTACTAACAGTTTCCATTTTCACATGACAGTACAAAGAAAATAACACCTGCAAGTTATGCACAAAGGGATAATTATTGTATTATTATTTAAATTTGTTCATTGTTACATATTAAGTTGAAAACTGTGCAAAAATGAAAATTTCTGCTAATAATGAGTTAGAAAATATAATCAAAAGACTATGCCAAACCTTTTTTGCAAGAATGAATTTTATCAATGTTCATATCAAAGCAGATAAAACTTATAATGGCCTGTGTGTTTCTATTTGATGTGCTTGTCATTGTTGTTCTCCATGCACCAAACCAAATATGTTTGTTTTTGTAACTTTTTCTTCAGTTATCATATAGTCATTCATCAGTATATGATAATCTTTAAATGTAATACAGAATATCTCTTTTGAATTGATATAACCCATAAACATACTATAGAGGTTTTCACATACATGTATTTATAATAATGACAAATGAAGCTGTAAATTCTAATTGGCTTACTGTCATACTATAGCTGAAATGCTTGCTACTATGGCATTAAACTTTTCAATTAATCAGTTATGGAATGTCCAGATAACATAAATATTGTTGTAACCCTATTTTAATATATCAAGCAAAGACAAGGCAAAAATATTTGTTGACGTTCAAAAGATTTATTATTTCAGTTGAATTTGTAGCCACAACAAATTTTGAGGATATTATATTTCAAATTTTTGAGATGAAGACATTACATTGCACATTAAACTCAGATGCCTATAAATTTGTCTATTTTTAAGTATCTAATAAAATTACACATTTTCTTTAAGAGTAAAAATGTAGATAGGTTATGTTTTGGTAATAAAATAGATATTACGACATCAAGGTTAAAGTTTGCAGCACAATACTGTTATACCACATAGTAATGATAAATACACACATAATAGGCCTCATCAAACATTTGTAACAATAAGAGGAATTTATTTTTTTACAGGTCAGGGGATGAGGAGAGGTAGTAGTGGTGGCTCACTAGACAGTGGAGTTGTAAGTATCTAGCAGAAATAAAAGTCTATCGGACTGTTTGTCCTCATTGATGATTATTGCAGTTCCTTTCTAAACCATTTGACTGATTTTGACAAATTCTTATGACCACAAATATAGATTTGCATAACTCATTTATAGCTTTCAACAACACATTCTCTGTTTATATCCTATCAAATATTAATTTCAATAGTGATTAAGGATACAGAATCCTCTTGCAACAAAATTAAAATTTCCTGACTCAGAGTATCTTCTATATAGGAAGAGATATTTACTACTTGATTCTTTTGACATACAATCAACTCTCGTCTTGAACTCGGATGACTTGAAATTCCAGTTGAGTCGAAATTTAGTGAAAGTCCCGAGAAAAAAAAACAAAACTATTTGTCCATGTTATTTTACTCCCTTTTAGTCGAAACTGGATGAGTCGATATTTTAGTTTTCTCTAAGTAAAAATTTAGTCCCTAAAATGAATTTCAATGCAAAATTCAATGGTTATCTCGAACTAATTACGACGTGTCAGATCATTTACCTATTTACCTGTTTGGTGCCCGCATCATCATTAATTAGCTTAATACTCATCCGATGATTACATGATTGACGACTTTTTACCTGTAATTCTATAATTGATGAACTATAAAATATTTTATTGATTCAATTAAATTTCTGTTATCAGTGATCAAACGACCATCGTCAGCTCTTGTGATCTTGACAATATGTCTGCGCTTGCGTGTGTCTAAAATAATTTCTGTTATCCCGACTCTGCAGTTATCTTGTTTTGAGTTGTTAAAATGACAATGATGTTATTAAAATATTGATGATGTTTTATTAATTTCATTATGATCAAAACTTTGATTTATAATTTAAAACAAACATGTATGCTTGTGAATGAATAGCAATGACCCAAGCCGATCTTTAACATTTTTGGCATTTCTGCAAAAGCAAAGGATTTAATGATTTCTACTCAATTTGAAAAAATTAATGAGACTTCATATAAAAATGGTATTGGTATGGCTTTTAGTATGCCTTTCAGAATGTCTTCTGATGATACTGTTACACGCAATACTGGTGAAGGACTTGGGCCTAGGGGGAAAGCTGGTTCGGCAGTAGCAGGAATAGATAACTACAACCAGGATACAATGAATCTGTAACCTTATTGTAGTCATACTCTTCTGTGGTTATCTCCCTTTTCTGCTTCTCGAACTTTTACAAGAATGAATTACGACAACCAGGATACAATGAATCTGTAACCTGATCCCGTAGTACTTATTGTAGTCATACTCCTCTGTGGTTATCTCCCTTTTCTGCTTCTCGAACTTTTACAAGAATGGATTATGACAACCAGGACACAATGAATCTGTAACTGGATCCCATGGTAGTTATTTGTAGTCATACTCCTCTGTGGTTATCTCCCTTTTCTGCCACTCGAACTTTGTTGAATTTTGGTTGAGTCAAATTTTTTTTGGTGGTCCCTTCAATTTCGAGATAACGAGAGTCAACTGTATGTATTATTTGCTAATTTTACCCCCAAAAAATATACATTTTTTGCACACTTCCTTTTTTATTTACAAAGCAGTGCTGTATGGATATAATAATGTTTAATATTCATTTGTGTTATGCAAAACAAAATAAGAAAACTAACGCACTAAATGAGGTATTTGAATACAGTTTCTCACTATTGATATTGTAAAGCTTGTTTTTAATGTACAAAAAACCTCAGTGTGAAATGATATAAAAAATCAGTAATTCAATATTTAGAACCATTATTTATGTAATAAAATATCACTATTGTTACAGGCATCTGGTAGTTCACAAGGTGTGAACAGCAGCGGAGAGTCACTGGGTGTCCAAACTGGTCAGAACTTATTATCATCAAAGGGACCATCATCGTCATTGTTACAATCGTCAGGGAGGAAAAATCGATCAAAGGGATTGCTGTCTCAACCAAACTTTGATGTACCTCAGGGGACTGAAGTCTGACGGCTAGACACAAGTGGTGAAAGACATAGGAACATTGTCTCTTAGAGCTGTAATGGCACAACTTAAATTTCAAAACTATAAAATAATATTGTGATATTAATTTCAGTTTGAAAACTGAATTTATGTACAGTGTAGTTCAATTATATGAGCTTTCTCCCGTTTATACCCTCTTCTTTTAGTGCCATAAACTGTTGATAGGAGAAATCCACTTTCAGTGCAATGTCTGTATTTATTAAAAAAAAAAATGAAGCATAATAAGGAAAAATATGTAAAACCAAGATACCTTTCTGCTTTTGATTAATCTATAAATAGTATTTGATGCAATATAATCTAAGTTGTGTCTATGTTTGTTGGGAAGGTAAAAACAGCTTAAAAGGAAAGTTTTTGAAAGAAGAATTAGGGAACATGTATCATTATAGGTTATGTCAATGTGACATTAGAACTTAATGTTGACACATTATAGTCAAATTATGCAATACATCATGACGTATATGTATCAATATTGTAAATATTTGTTATTGTTTAAAATGGACACAAAATTTTGTATAAGGGAGTATATATGTTTTGTCTAATATAAATTATGATTCAGTAAATTATCTGTCTATGTGATAGAATTTTATTTATTTGTTTACTGTTTATCTTTGTTTTGACTATGTTAAGACAAATGTGGATTGTTGTGTGGAAGTGTAAGGGAGATGTGTGTAGTGCTCATTTTTGTCCGTGCAATATTTTTATCATCCATTATTCATCTAAGGGCATATTTTAATACAGGGTATACTATGTCATTTGTTTTCATGTTTTAAATTTCAATTTGGAGATAGCCTGTTGTTGATCAAAAGGGGAAGTAATACTTCTTCAATATATTTTTTTTTAACAAAATTCTTAATTTGAATTTTTCTGTGTAATCTTAGATGGTTCCATGAATTTTTTTTTCAGATCAACTCTAAATATAATATATACACATTTTTTTTGTTAATTTTATATCATTTGAAATTTCATAACATATTCATGTACTATTTTTAAATAGTAAATTTTGATTATTTACTCAAAAGCAAGATGATTCATTTGATATTTAAATACTGCTAATAGTACAAAAAATGTTATGATAAACAAACTATAAAAGAATGATAATTTTGATCCAATATCCCAGAGAAAGGTTGCCCATACAAACCTTTTTATTGCCATCTTATCATTGAGAAAACTGTAATCTTTTGTTACCTCCCCTATTGAACTTGCACAGGGTATAAATAAAGTGTTTCTAAAATTAAGATAAACTTGGAATTAAAAAAGATAATTTGAATATACAGCGTTTGTAATTTTATACTTGACTTTCATATTTACTGGAGAATTGTAACAAGCATTAAAGAGAAATACTTTAAAGGGTATAAATAATACATTTTGTCCACATGTGTCTTGGTTCAGAATTTCAGTTTTCAATTTTTTGTAGTAATAGTAATGTAGAATTATTAAATGAGCACTGCACCTTAGGTTGTCTGTGTAGCAAATGTGTGTGTGTAAATGAGTGGAGTAATAGAGAGTGTGTGTGTATCGAGTGAATGCATCAAATGACCACAAACTAATGCAGTGGACCTGCATAACGGTATATATCACATCACAATAAAAGCTGATAAAGTTATTCTGTCTTTCTTTTAATGATTAGATACCATGGAATAGATCAGCCTTGCTATGTGGTGAAATTTGGGAGTACTTGCTGGCACAAGTTGCTGCAATCAATGTTGACTTACTCTAAACAGCAAGTTTCTATTCTTCCCAACAAGAAAAAGTATTTATGGTCAATGGGAAAGATCTTTGTATGTTCTTGTAAATTTTATCAGATGCTAGTAAAGGTCATTGGGAAAGAATTTTGTCAGATGCTAGTAAAGGTCAATGGGGAAGAATTTTGTCAGATGCTAGTAAAGGTCAATGGCGAAGAATTTTGTCAGATGCTAGTAAAGGTCAATGGGGAAGAATTTTGTTGGATGCTAGTAAAGGTCAATGGGGAAGAATTTTGTCAGATGCTAGTAAAGGTCAACGGGGCAGAATTTTGTTGGTTTCTTTTAAGGTTAATGGCAAAGATTTTTATCTGTTTCTATTTAACTTGATGGGAAAGATTTCTATCTGATTCAAGTAAAGGTCAATGAGAAAAATTTTGAAGTTTTTAGTAAAGGTCAGTGGGGAAAAATTTTGTTGGTTTATTGTAAAGGTCAGTGAGAAAGATTTTGTTGGTTTGTTGTAAAGGTCAATATAAAAATTTTGCTAATTTCTAGTATAACGTCAAATGGAAATTTTATGGATACTAATCAAGGTCTTTGAGACAGATTCATGGATATTAGTAAAGGTCCACAGAAAGATGTGTGGTTTTAGTCTCATTACATGGTGCATGTACTTCAGAATACAAAGCCAAACCCATGTCTGTAACAACAAAATGTATCAGTACATCTCTTAAATTAGACCAAGGAGGTCCAAAAGCAACTAGGTGAATAAAAAATAACTAAGACATTACAAGCCATGACTATAGAAAAAAAATATAAGGTGCTCTATGCATACCATGTGGATGCTTGGAAGGGGAAAATAAGTAGCATTTTCAAAATCTTGACATTTTTGTTGAGCCTTTGGTGATTCAGACAGCAAGGGAGTTAACAATTGTTGAAGTCTTGTCTTGCATCTCTGTAACGTCAACTAGTCATGGTAGCCCATTGATATTTGGTATGCAGTTATAATAGCATCAGTAGATAAGTTTTGGTGGCGTTTTTAGCTTGCCTGGCTATGCCAGGATGAGCTTTTGTCAAGACTTGGCATCCATCGTCAGTTCTCGGTAAACTTTTCATTTAAAGAGCTTCTCCTGTGAAACTACTTGACCAATTGGAACCAAACTTAGTCACAATAGTCCATGGGTTGTCTCCTTTAAGAAATGTATCCGGCAGGTCCATACCTCATCCAAGATGGCCCCAGCCGGGAACATAATTTAACATTGAACCCTATGGAAAATATATCAAAGATCTTCTCAGAAACTACCAGTCAAATTTAAACCAAACTTAGTCAAAAAGGTCCTTAGATGATCCCATCCAAAATGGTCCCATCTAAAAAAGGTATCCCCAGATCTGTACCTCATCCAAGATGGCCTCTAGCGGGGAAAAAAAGTGTTAACATTGGACCCTATGGAAAAGACTTTCAAAGTAGTCCATGGGCTGGAATAACCCCCCCGGTAACCTTCCCCCACTTCCCAACCCCACCCATTTTTTTAAGTCCACATACATCCCCTCTTCAAAATAAAACATGTTAACAAGAGCATAACCTGCACGCACTGGTGGAATAGGGCCCAGTTTTAGACCCACCTACCGAAATTTAGGAAAATTTCGTTTTTCGTTCAAGTTTTTCTTTCAGTTGCTTCAAAATGTTGACCAAATGCTTCCTAGTTATAAAAACAATGCATCAAATTATTGCTTATTGTATAAGCTTTACAAAGAACCCAATTTTTTTACAATTTCTATGCCAAATACCTTCCATAGCGCCATTAAACGTACCCCTACCCCTATGAAATATTGAGGAAAATTTTGATATTTTCATTGAAATTGCGTAAGTTTGATGGTCTAAAGAACCCGAAGTGCATCTCGATTCCCAATTCTGAACATTGTTTTTAGCTTTTCAATCTATTTTCTTGAATATAAAACATGTTAACATAATGTTAACATATTCTTACTTCTTCAAATTCCCATTTTGCATACAATTTCGAGCAGAAGAATCAAAACGAGACCTCTTAAAAAGTTAAAATCTACTTAAATGATCTTCTGCATGTCTGCTTTAGTGAAATACACACTAGAATTTCAATAAGAAATTATTCTTTAATCATTTAGAGCCTAAATATTTCATATTTTCCCTTAATTTTGAGGGGGAGGGGTGCTAATTTTGACATTTCTAAACCTATAAGATGTCTGAAACTAAAATGTTTGCACACAATTTGTGGCTTACATATCATAAATCACTATTACATCGGCAATTATTAAATATATTCAGATTTTTACGACCATAAAGTGAGAAAGTCGAAATTGTGAAAAAAATCTAAAATTCCGAAAATTCCCATTTTTCAAAAATTTTATACCGAAAAATCAAAATTTTGTGGACATTAATGGTTTTATTTTCCAACATTGTATCACAACAGATAAGTTAGGCATAAAAACTAGATCAAATGACGAGGGTTGATGATCTGAAAGGAATTGACAGCTTAAAATGGTCATTTTCGCTCTTTTTTTTGCAGGGGGAGGGGTACATTTTTTGTATCCCCAGATCATAAAAATGGTGTAAAGTGCCCAAACTTGAGTTCATTGTAAAGGATATTAAATTAGCTTTAATTTGGTACCAAATTTCACAACATTTTACTTATCATTAAATAATTATGGAGCTTAAAAGATGAAACTTAGGCTTAAACGAAAATACAAGAATTTTTCGTGGTGTACTATAAAAGTGGCCCTATACTGTCTATACGTGCAGGTAATGTTCGTGTTAACATGTTTTATTTTGAAGAGGGGATATAGGAGGACTGAAAAAAAACGGTCTAGATGGGAAGTGGGGGGGTGGGTGCACGGAAAGTGATTTCAGCCCATGGCCTAAAGATTTTCCTCTCAGAAAGTACCAGCCCAATTATAACCAAACTTAGTCACAATGGTCCTTAGATGATCCATTGCAAAATAGGTATCTGGCAGGTCCATACCTCATCCAAGATGGCTGCCAGAGGGGAACATAGTTTTAACATTGGACCCCATGGAAATTACATTCAAAGATCTTCTCAGATACTACCAATCCAATTATAACCAAACTTAGTCAAAAAGGTCCTTAGATGATCCCATCCAAAAAAGGTATCTGGCAGGTCTATACCTTATCCAAGATGGCCACAGATCTCGGTTTTAACATTGGACCTATGGAAAAAACATTATTTTCAACATCTGCTCTGAAACTATTGAAGCAAATTCAACTAAACTGTACTGAAATGATGTATGGAAGGTCCTTTACAAAGAATGCTCATTTTATTTCGAATCGACAAAAAAAATGGCCGCCAGCCTAGAACACAGTATAACATTGGCCCTATGGGAAATTCACATTTTCATCTTTTTCTTTAAAACCACTGAAGCAAATTCAACTGAACTGTAATGAAATGATACATTGAATGTCTTTTACAAAAATTACTCAAGATTCAACATAAAACATGGCCGCTACCATAGAACTTAATTTCACATTTGCTCTACATTTTCATCTTCTCCTCTAAAGCCATTGACGCAAATTCAATCAAACTTTACAGAAATGATGCATAGAAGGTTTTTAACATAAATTTCTCATTTTGTTCAGATCTGACAAAGAAAAATTGCTCCCAGCATGGAACTTCATTTAAAATAGGACCCATAAATGAAAACATCATTTTCATCATATGCGCTGAAACTATAATGAAGCCAATTCAGCCAAACTAAGATTGCTTATTTTGTTTTGATGTGATAAAAAGCAAGACCACCAGTATAGAACATATTTTAACACAAGATCCCAATGGGATAAATAACTTTCACCAACTGCTGTAAGGTTTTTGTCAGATGAGCAATTCAGATGGAGAGAGGGGTATACTGCTTTGCTTTGTCTGTCTATCCGTCAATATGCAAATTGTTACATTTTTCTCAGCTTCTACAAGAGGGATTTGATTTCAAAATTTGTATGCAGCCTCTATATGATTAGTTGTTATATTTTGAATCCTTTATTAGATGTGTTCTTCCTGTTTGACAAATATGGACTAATTGATGCATGAAATGTTAAAAAATGAATTGTTTGTTGCATTTTTCTCAGCTTCTGCAAGAGGGAATTTTCACAGCTTCAATAAGGATTTATTTGAAATTTGGTATGCAGCAATAAGTTGATTGGTTGTAAGGAACCCCTATTGCCAATCCTATCAGACATGTATTTCTGTTTGATGCAGTGTGAATGTTTGGTCTCATTTATTTAGGCATCTTCTGGAAGGATTGCTTAGTAACAGCCTTTGTACTTTTAGTTGTAAGGCAGTTGTCTATCTGAGATGTACTTCCTGCTTGACGCAATGTAGACTTAGTTTCAAAACCTAGTGAATCATGAATTGTCAACACTTGTCAAGTTTTTATACGACCACAAAAAATTTGAGGTCATATAATGGTATGGCGCTGTCGTCATCCTCGTTGTCTGTAGACACTTTTGTTTTTGGTCAATAACTCAAGTTAAAGTTGATCAATCCTTATGAAATTTTCGCACAATGTTTCTTGGCACAAAAGGAAGGCTGGGGTTGGATTTTTATTTTGTGGCCCTCCTGTTTTTAAAAAAGGGGACAGAAAGGGGAAAATCAGGTGTTTTCACATACTGGGCTGTAGAATTTTTATTAGATTTTGATGGGGTTTCTTTCAGTGTGTTCCTGAGGAAATTTCCAATCAGTTGTATGTGAATGAATTTCATGTCACATGTACCAGTTGTGAGGTAAATTGGCTCAAAAGGTACGAATTTCAAAATTTCATTTTTATATGTCTAATCTGATTTTGATGCTGTTTTTTCAATAGATTCCTTATGAAAAATTAACATAGCTCTGAACTATTACATTTCTGAAAACTTGATTCCTTTCGGAGCTATAAGGGGCCAAACGGGGCCAAAATTGCATATGTGCAGATAACCTGATTTTTTTTATTTTTCATCGGATTTCGATTGGATTTTTTTCATTAGATTCCTCTTGTTGTAAGCTTTCAGATGTTGTCATCACATTTGCCGTTACTCTTACGGTTTCTGAGCTATAGGGGGTCAAAGGGGCCAAAATGGCAATTTTTCAAAATATGCTTTAAAGGGTCAAAGGGATCGAAATTGCAATTTTTATACCCCACCACACGAAGTGGTGAGGTATTATGTGATAACCTCAGTTGTGTGTCCGTCCGTCTGTCTGTCTGTCTGTCTGTCTTGTCTGTCTGTCTGTCTGTCTGTCTGTCCATCCATCCCCTGAAGGTTTCCGACTGATAACTTGTGAACAAAATAACACAAGGTCTTCAAACTTGGTATGTAAGTTGTTTACTACAGAACTCGTGTCAAGTTTGATTTTGGGTTCAGAGGTTCCAAGGGGTTCTGGAGTTATGCCCCTTGAAACTTTGAAATTTTGCGAATTTTAGGGTTTCTGACCGATAACTTGTGAACAGATATATCATGATAAGGAGGGGTATTTGCCAAAAATACAAGTCGCGGGGTGGTAAAATTTCCCGAGCCTGAAAGGCGAGGGAAATTTAGACCCAAGACTTGTATTTTTGGCAAATATCCTGACATTCATGATATATATCTTTTTAATTCCACCGAATGTCTCTATTATTAAAGCAAACCGTATATGACTCAAGGACAAATACCACGGTCGGGTGGTATTTGCCAAAAAATACAACGGCCATTAACCAATCAGAATGCAGCTTACTTACATAAGGTGTAATTATGAATGAAATAACACAAGGTCTTCAAACTTGGTATG
>MJUU01009159.1:13695-38159 GCA_002080025.1 Modiolus philippinarum
AAAATTAGGTCACTTTGACCTATATTTTCCGCATGATCGACTTACATTCAAGTTTATTTCCGAGTTCAGATCTAAGTAACCGTACATGGTAGGATCATCTAACCTTGCATGTGCATACATCTTTGGGGTAGGTTAGCATCCAGCGAAATTAGGTCACTTTGACCTATATTTTCCGCATGATTGACTTACATTCAAGTTTACGCTCGAGTTCATATCTAAGTAACTGTGCATGGTAGGATCATCTAACCTTGCATGTGCATGCATCTTTGCGGGTAGGTCAGCATCCAAGCAAAATTAGGCCACTTTACCGTTTATGTCCGAATTCAGGTCTCGGTTACTGTACATGGTATGATCTTCTAGCCTTTGTATACATGCATAAGGTATGGTGAATGAGCACCCTGGCCAAATAGGGTTTCTGTGTCCATGTTCCATAACGAGGCGAACTTTGTAATCGTTGATTACCTATGTTTATGTTCGTAACTCATCCAAGATGGCCGCCATATTCAAATAGGAGATACATTCAAAGGTCTCCTCTGAAACCACTGAGCCAATTGGAACCACACTTGTCAAAATTGTCCTATCTGTTTCACGATTTTTTTGTTCCTACCTCATCAAAGGTGGTCACCAGCCGAGTACATAGTTTACAAAGGACCCTTTGGTATTAATTCATTCAGAAGTCTTGGAAACCACATCACCAATGGCCACACTAACACACAGATGGCACCTTTAAAAATGTATTGACATTGTTCATACCTCATCCAAGGCGGAAGTCAGTGGAAACATAAGATCTGACTGATTGCCTCGGGGACTATCAAAAGTCCATTGTCAATGTGAGCGAAACAGGTCCTTGAGACCATCTTGTTGGCAAATAAAATCATGCAAATACCAAAAATGCGACATTTGTAAAAAAAAATAAATAAATACCAAAGTTGCTATAAAGAGGTATGGCCACTTTCCCGTGAAATAATTTCCCTCAGCTGTCTGATTTTACGAATGCATCAAATCATCTCAAAAATTGTTTTACAGTCATTTTAAAATTATATAACTGAAATAATTTTTCATACTTTTAGATAAAAAATTTGGTCACTGAAATTGCCACTTGAATGCAATTTTGACAATTTTTGTAGGGTTTTCTTAAGATTCTTTGCATAGCTCCCCAGAACCAAATTAAACATACTGCCATTTGGAAGAGATAAACTTTCCATAGAAAAAATGTTTTGGTTCTCAGTGTCCTTTGAGTAGTTTAATTTTCTCAAACACAGTAACATGGCTTAATCTGACACAGCCATGTTCGACTGCTAATATATCAGAAAACATACACGTGTGGTATTTATTATGCCCCGCCACGTAGTGGAAGGGGCATATAGATTTACCCTTGTCCGTCCGTACGTCCCGATGTTAAGTTTTGCGTTTAGGTCCATATTTTGGTTACCTCTTGTAATATTTTAATAATATTACATCAGTACATGCACCTTGATTAGTACTACCAGATTCACTAACAATTAGGGACCCATGACCTACATTTCACGCTTGAGTGACTTTTGTTAAATTTTGCATTTAGGGCCATTTCTCATCAACTACTCATCACACAACAATGATGTCTCATCAAATTTATCACCTTGATGAGTACTACCCAAATCATCAAGAATTAAGTTGCTTTGACCTATATTTTACTCTTGAATGACTTTTGTTAAATTTTGCGTTTAGGTCCATTTCTCATCAACTACTCATCATACCACAATGATGTCTCATCAAATTAATCACCTTGATGAGTACTACCCAAATCACCAAGAATTAAGTGCCTTTGACTTATATTTTACGCTTGAGTGACTTTTGTTAAATCTTGCATTTAGGTCTATTTCGTAACAACTAAACATGCTATCACAATCATATTGCATCATATAAATCACCTTGACAGATGCTATTCAAATCAATGACAATTAAGTGTCTTTGACCTACATTTTATGCTTGAGTAACTTTTGGTAAAATTTGTGTTTTAAGGTCCATTTCTAAACAAATACACAACATATCATGATATTTCATGAAGAGACCAATCTTGGTGAGAACTACCTAATTCTTAGACACTTTTTTCTTTGACTTTGACCGACATTTTACCCATTTTTTAATTTTTGCATTAGGTCCATTTATTAACAACTAGGTGTTTAATCAAATAAATCGCTTAAGTTCTCTATTGCGATGAATTTAACGGCGCGGCATCCGTGTCTTATAGACACATTCTCTAGTTAATTATATTTCTAGGAAGAACACTTACCAGAGATCACCTTACTAGATTTTCGGCAAAAAATTTGAGCATATTTTGAAAATGGCCAAATGTAGTAACAACATTCACGACTTAATGGCCATATAACTTTAGTTTTTTTTTTTGTGATACAGCTATTTTGACAACTTATGTCTCGTCAGGACAATCAAATTAAAACATTTAGAAAACCATTTCCCCGAAAAATATATAGAAATCTGGTAGAGAACAAAATTGATCAGCATTATAAGATCTACATACCTTAAAATTTTGAAGAAAACCTAATTGCCTGTCTTGGGGTTATTGCCCTTTTCAGCTCATCTGGCTAAAGCCAATGTGAATTGGCATTTGTGATTTGTCGTCCGTCTGTCCGTCTTTGACTTTTCATTAAGTTTCCTCTGAGATTGTTCATAGTTGTTACCCCTCAATACAAGGTTTTATTATTTTTATGTTCTACCTCATCATCGGGAAACAAAATTAAACATAGATCCTATGAAAAATGCATTTAAGGACCTAAATTGCCTCTGAAATCATTCAGATTCTATTATAATAGTCCACGAGTCAACCTGTTCAAAGTTTATGGTTAACATTTAATCACATTAATTGTAGTATTAGGTTTTTTTTCAAAATGAAGAACAAGTGAAAAGTCAGATAGGGATGCCGGTTAAACCCTACTGTTTGCTTTAGATAGTGCCGATGTACCAAGTCCTAGTCCCGAGTTCTCATCGTTTTACGTGACTGTATTTTTTTCATTTGTGTTTTTCTAGTGCAGTTCCCGTGTTGATTGTTGCCTGTTACCATTGTGATATCTCTTTTTTTTAACTCGGCCGTTTCGTGTATAAAAATAGGCTTAGTAGAGTTTTATGCAGGATGCCTACAATATGAAAAAGAAAGGAAATGGGGTAAATGTCAAGGATGTATAGTCTTAAATGGTAATGTTTGATTGCGTCAAATCAATAAAACTGTAGTCTTCCATGAATGAGACAAATAGAACAGTCTTACAAGTGGTTGGTTTGAAAGACACAAAAGGAATTATGCATAACATGCATGCACGACAGACAGGGTTACGAGAATACCATTATTCAAACAGCACAAGTTCTTATCTCTGGCAAAAATCATTTGCTGCAAATAGGGTTTGTAGATAGGAAAGTATTCTCCTTTTCATTTAATTTTATATTGTTTCCCCTGTTTTTATACAGTTAAACCATTGAAACAATAAAGAAGGCATCGCCTGTATGGTAGTACTTACAAATGAAAACTTACAATGTTATGGTACATGATTACTTTAACGTTAAATGATGCCTGGATGATGACATGATTCATGTGAAGGGTTTCATGGTCATACCTTGTACAGAAACTTATTGAGGTCACAGCTAGCTTATTTTGCATACAGGAGTGTTGACCTAACATTCAAGATGAATATATGCAATGTTAGTTTGGACGAACACTTGAAGAAAGGTTACAGTGACATTGTTATGACATTGTGTTGGGAAATGCTGATCCTCCTATTCATAACCAAGATAAAAACTGACGAAAACGTCGGTCGACCAAAAAATATGTTTCGGTGATTTCCTTTTGCATATATGCTTGCCTTCTATTAGTAAATACAAGGAGATGCGAACCAGTAAAAAAGTAGGTTCAAAGCTAGGGATGAATATCGTCACTAAAATACTGTATCATGATACAACGTAAGCGCACCGTGATACGTACCGATACGTATCGTCTTCTGATTTCTCAATTTGATTGCATTTTTAAATCTTCTTCTTTTAGCTATTTAATGAGATAAAATAGTAAAATATTCGTAAGTGAGACAAGAGTGTTCATTTTCATGTAGCTTAATACATTTGGTTGTCCTTTATCAGTTTTTTCCATGCCAAAATCAGAAAATTTTCGAGCATTTAGGTGGTATTGATTCTGAAATTTTAGAAATCATAAACTGATACGTATCGTTACGCTGGGTTCCATACCGGTGTACCTAGTTTGTTGAAAAATATCGCGATATATCGATATACCGGTGTATCGTTATCACCACTATTCAAAACAGATACCTAATTTTATGGAGGGCTGTCAGTCGCCCATGATACACCCGTATGTGAAATTTGATAAATCCTTTATTGCTACTAAATGTAGCCACTGATGCCGGGGTACTTTATTAGTCCCCCATCACTCCTCGACTAAGCATTACCACTAACTAAATTTATGATAAAAATTTATTCACTCCTACAAACTTATTTACGCTAGTCACTCTTTCTTATTTATATGCATTATAATATTTGAGATAATATTCTGGTTTATCAATATTAATACACACCGGATCATGATGAAGATTTGTTAATAACAACAATGCAGCTATCTAGATTATCTTAAGTGTGTATCGAAATCACGAGATAGTCCCCTGAACTTTACTCGGACTACAGTAGTTGAACGACGGAGTGCTCTCTTTTAAGTTAAAACGTCTTTTTCGGAGGGAAAAATGATGATGAAGACGTTTTACATTGTTGCTGCATGTTTTGTCTTGAGTATATTTTCAGGACAAATCACTCAAGGTAAGATTCATATAATTCAAAAGCCTCGTTTGTATGCTCTCGATGAAATGAAAGATATATTTAGGTCTAGACTTGTCAATGTGGGAAAAAGGGGTACATGCATGTATTCATTTTGTGTTAATCATTAAGATATAATCATATATTTTGGCAACTGTTTGGAAAAAGACAAAATTCTGAATATTTAGAATTCTAAAATATGATTTCAGTTATAGTAAACATCCTGAAAGTCTCAAAGACAACTTATTTTTGGAGCTCTACTTTAATAGTAACCATTCTTCTTTGATTCTAGTCTTGGTCCAATGTAATATAATGAAAGGAAGGACATATATATGTTGCGTCCTTTGTAAAAGTCTCAAAGACCACTTTGGGGGGGGGATTCTACCTAGCAATAGTACTGTTTAGAAATTAATTGATTAGGACAGACATTTTCACCATTTGGATTTCTAAAATATTTGATTCCAGTTTGGTTCATTTCCTGAAAGTCTCAAAGACCAATTCTACTTTACAATACTTTTGGAATTTGTTTTGGTCGAAACAAATTTTTGACTTATTGGAATTCAAAAATACTTTTGATTCCAAATTTGGTAAATTCCTGAAATCGTCAGAGACCACTGTTTTTTTTTTCTGGTAAGCAACAATACTTTTAAAATCTTTTTGACTAGTATTTTAGAATTAAATGAAAAATATATCTGAAATAATATATGCAATATTATTAGCTGGTTCAGTGTGGGCTATGGCCATCATTTGGCGCCCGTCGTCTGTCGTCCGTTTACTTTTCACATTTACATCTTCTCCTCTAAAACCACTGAAGCAAATTCAGCCAAACTTTACAGGAATGATATTTGGAAGGTCATTCACAAAGATTGCTCATTTCATTCCGATCCGATAAAGAACACGACCACCAGCGCGGATCTTATTAAGGTGGCTCACTCATCACATTTTTAGCTCACCTGAACCAAAGGGTTATTGTGAGCTATTGCCATCACTTGGCGTCCGTCGTCCGTCCGTCTGTTAACTTTTCACATTATCATCAACTCCTTTGAAACCACTGAAGCAAATTCAACCAAACTTTACAGGAATGATGTATGGAAGGTCCTTTACAAAAATTGCTAATTTCGTCCTGATCCGACAAAAACATGGCCGCCAGCGCGGAACTTACATTTAACATTTGACCCTATGGGAAAACATCGTTTTCATCAACTCTTCTGAAACAACCGAAGCAAATTCAGCCAAACTTTACAGGAATGAAATATGGAAGGTCCTTTACAAAGATTGCTCATTTTATTATGATCCGACAAAAAACATGGCCGCCAGCAAGGAACTTATTTTTTTTTCCCTACGGGAAAAACGTCATTTTCACCAACTCCTCTTAAACCACTGAACCAAATTCAAACAAACTTTACAGGAATGATATATGGAAGGTCTTTTAGAAATATTGCTGATTTCGTTCCGATCCGACAAAAAACATGGCTGCCAGCGCGGAACTTATATTTAACATTGGACCCTATGGGAAAAACGTCATTTTCATCAACTCATCTGAAACCAACGAAGCAAATTCAACCAAACTTTACAGGTATGACATATGGAAGGTCCTTTACAAAGATTGCTCATTTCATTTCAATCCGAAAAAAACATGACCACCATGCAGAACATCGAAACCCTGCTGTTCAGCATTTTGTCAGGTGAGCGATACAGGCTCAGTCTCTGAGCCTCTAGATAAATTTGTGTCAGATTTCGGAACTCATCTGATTTTCTTCAGTCCAATGGCTTAAAAAATTTTGCACACGGAGCCACACTTTTTATTTCATGAATAGCTTCTTTAGGTCAAATTAAGACACCGATCTGACAAGTTCTGATAAAATCCTTGATATAACTTCCCACTGAACTTTTAGGCAAAAAATAGTCTTAGTGTTAAAGTAAGGGAAAATCCAGAGAAATTAATTTCCCGCCAAATTTTTTAATGTCTTTTATCCCTGTTAGAAGCGCTCGGGCCTATATTTTTTTACCATTTCACTTTGTCTACAATGCTTAATCAATTAAAATAAGTTTCAAGAAATCCTTGATATAAACAACATTAGGAGTGAGCATCTTTAACATTGGCCCAATGGGAAAATCATATTTTTCTCTGCAACCACTGAAGCTAATTCAACCAAACTTTACAAAAATGATGCATGGAAGGTCATCCACAAATATAGGTCATTTCGTTCCGATCCGATAACTAGAGGCTTAGAGACTGAGCCTGTATCGCTCACCTGACAAAATCACGCTTCTATGCCATGCATGACCAAAAATGATATTTTTTACCTATGGTGTCTAATGTTTACCTATGTTCACCTTTGGCTCCCGTGTTTTTAGCTCACCTGGCTATGCCAGGGTGAGCTTTTGCCATCACTTGGCGTCCGTCGTCCGTCTCCCGTCCGTCCGTCCGGCATAAACATTCCATTTAAAGATCTTCTCCTCTGAAACCACTGGGCCAATTGTAACCAAATTTGCATTGAATTGGTCACAATAGTCCTTGGATGGTCCCCTTTAAAAATTGTATCCGGCAGGTCCATACCTCATCCAAGATAGCCATCAGCGGGGAACATAGTTTTAACAGTGGACCCTCTGGGAAAACACATTCAGAGATCTTCTCAGAAATTACCAGCCAAATTACAACCAAACTTAGTCACAATGGTCCTTAGATGGTCCCATCCAAAAATGGTATCCGACATCCTAACCTCATCAATTTTGGACGCCAGCGATGAACATAGTTTTAAAATTGGACCCTATGGAAAAGACTTTCAAAGATCTTCTTCTCAGAAACTACTAGTGCAATTAAAACATAACGTAGTCACAATGGTCCTTATAAGATGGTTCCTTCCAAAAAAGGTATCCGACAGGTCCATACCTCATCTAAGATGGCCGCCAACGAGGAACATAGTTTTAACATTGGACCCTATGGGAAAGACATTCAAAGATCTTCTTCTCAGAAACTACTAGTCCAAATTACAACCAAACTTAGTCACAATGGTCCTTATAAGATGGTTCCTTCCAAAAAAAAGGTATCCGACAGATCCGTACCTCATCCAAGATGGCCGCCAGCGGGGAACATAGTTTTAACATTGGACCCTATGGAAAAGACATTCAAAGATCTTCTTCTCAGAAACTACTAGTCCAATTAGAACCAAACTTAGTAACAATGGTCCTTAGATGGTTCCTTCCAAAAAAGGCATCCGACAGGTCCGTACCTCATCCAAGATGCCGCCAGGGGAACATATTTTAAACATTGGACCTTAATACATTGAAAGATCTTCTTCTAAAAAACTACTAGTCCAATTTACACCAAACTTAGCCATAATGGTTCTTACCATTCAAAAAAAAAAAAGTACCCGACAGGGGAACATAGTTTGAACCTCTGGACCCTTTGAATTTTAACGGGAACCCCTGTCCAAATTTTTATTTGAATTGTGGTCTGATATGGGTTTTAATGGATGGAGCTCTCAATTGCCATGGAAACCAGACCAGAAAACTGAAATTCTAGAAAAAAAGTTTTCTGCTAGACATTTTGTGATTTCAGCACTTATAATAATATTATGTATAAACTAGATTACAAGGGGAACACCTGCCCAATTTTTGTTTTAAAGGGGGACTGAATGTTTTAATTTCAGCAATATGTATTACTTTGATTATGAGGGGAACCCCTGCCCATTTTTTTTAATGGTGTTCTGTTATGGGTTGTAATGGATGGTGGAGCTTTCGGTTGCCATGGAAACTAAACAAGAAAACTGAAATTTTAGAAAAAAAGTGTTCTGCTAAATTTTATGTTTTGTTTTCAGAAATATGTAAATGTAAGCCAAAATAGTATCCTGTGAAATATGATCCAAATGGAACAAATGTTATTGATATATCTATGAGATTAATTCCGTCTGGATCTTATTTCACCGGGTGAGCAGTTAATACTTTCCAGCTGGAGATTATTTCACCTTTTGAGCTATGGAATTTGTTCCTTTGGAACTTATTTCATGGCAGATAATATAAATCGTAGTTAATATTGAGAACCCCTGCCCAAATTTTATTGAAGGGGCTTGTAATGTTTTGATTTTGCCAATAATTAAGGGAAACCCCTGCCCAAATTATTTTTGAAAGGTGGTCTGAAATGGGTTGAAATAGATAACACATTCAAATACATTTAAAGATCCTGTCCAATTAGAAAACAATGATACATTGATGGTACCTTCCAATTAAGGTATCCAGGAGGACCACACTTCATCCAATATGGCTGCCATCATTAAGATAGTTTATACTGGATGCCTTTAAAAGAATTAGGTTTCTGAAACCACTAATCCCATTGCCATTAAAAGAATTAGGTCTCTGAAGCCACTAATCCCATTAGAAATAAACAAACTTGATAACAAAAGTCCTCTGGCGACCCCTTCAAATTTGCATTTGGCATGTCTTCATCCAGTCCAAGGTGTCCTCCAGCAGGGAACATGTTCAACATTGGAAATGACTTTTATGTCAGCCATAGTCCAATGGTCCAGGTGAGCGATACAGACTCTTGAGAGCCTCTTGATTGTTTGATCCTTTTAAAAAGAGTAATTTTTACAAAGGACCTTCTATACATCATTTAAAATTTGCTTAAATAGTTTCAAAGATGATGAAAAGGATGGTTTTCTCATAGGCTCCAATGTTAAACTATGTTCAACACTGGCCGCCATGTTTTTTGTCGGATCGAAATGAAATGAGCAAATTTTTGTAAAGCATCTTCAGTACATCATTCCTGTAAAGTTTGGTTGAATTTGTGTGATTTTCCCATAGTGTCCAATTTTAAACTATGGTCCGTGCTGGTGGCCATGTTTTTGTCCGACCGGAACAAAATAAGCAGTCTTTGTAAGGGACCTTTAGTACATCATTCAGTGTGAAGTTTGGTTGACGTTGATTCAGTGGTTTCAGAAAAGAAGATGAAAATGTGATATTCCTCATAGGGTCAAATGTAAACCTATGTTATAGCTAACACTGACCCTTTTGGTCATCACTCAAGCGTCCGTTGCCCGTTAACGTTTCACATTTTCATCTTAACCTCAGAAACCATTGAACCAAATTCAACCAAACTTTGAATGAAAAATGAAAGTGTGATTTTCCCATAGGATCCAATATAATCTATGTTCGGTCATGTTTTTATCAAATCTGAACCAAATGAGCAATCTTCGTTAAGGACCTTTAGTACATCATTTCTATAAAGTTTGGTTGAATTTACTTCAATGGTTTCAGAGGAGAAGGTAATTTTTCCCATCGGTCCTATGTTAAATATGTTCGTGGTTGGCAGCAATGTTTTATCGGATCGGAACGAAATGAGCAATCTTTGTAAATGACCTTTAATAAATCATTCCTGTAAAGTTTAGTTCATTTTGATTCAGTGGTTTCAGAAAGAAGATGAAAATATGATTTTCCCCATAGGGTCCAATGTTAACCTAAATTCTGCGTTGGCGGCCATGTTTTTTTGTCTGATCGGAACAAAAATGAGCTATCTTTGTAAAAGACCTTTTGTGCACCATTCCTGTAAAGTTTGGTTGAATTTGCTTCAGCAGTTTAAGAGGAGAAGATAAAAATGTGATTTTCCCATAGGATCCAATGTCTAACTATGTTCCGTACTGTCGGTCATGTTTTTATCGGATTAGAACAAAATTAGCAATCTTAGTTTGGGACCTTTAGTATTTCATTCTTGATAAGTTTGGTTGAATTTTCTTCAGCGGTTTAAGGGAAGAAGATGAAAATGAGATTTTTCCCATAAGGTCCAACGTTTTACCTCAGTTCCACGCTGGTTTAACATTCGACCCATTTGAAAATCACATTTTTCATCTTATCATCTGAACCACTGAAGCAAATTCAACGAAACTTCACCGAATGATGTACTAAAGATCCTTTACAAAGATTGCACATTCCGTTCCGATAAAAAACATGACAGCCTGCACGGAAATAATTTACAATTGGACCCTATGGAAAAATCACATTTTCATCTTCTCTTCTGAAACCAATAAAGCAAATTCAACCAAACTTTATAGGAATAATGTAATAAAGGTCCTTCAAAAATATTGCTCATCTCATTCCGATCCGATAAAATCATGGCCGCCAGCGCAGATCTTAATTTTAATATTGGACCCTATGGGAAAAACATCATTTTCAAAAACATGACCGCCCGCATATTTTGAAATATTACCAAAGACTTCAGTCTACAAAACCAGATCAGTTGTTGTATTTTGCTTACCAAGAAATTCAGCATTCAAGCAATTCGTGGAAATCTAGCGTAGATCTTCTTTTGAATATTTTAAACATAACTGACATCAATGATTTTATAAATAAGTTGAAAAAGAAACTTATTGAGAAATATCACAGTAATTTAAAAAGTGAACTTGAATATAGTAATAAAAATCAGACAGGTAAATTAAGACTTTATTTATCTTTTAAAAATTGTTTGGGGAGAGAATCATATTTTTCGGTTATTGATAATATGTTTTACAGCTTTTAGAATTAGTGCTCATAATTTAGAAATTGAAACTGGTAGATACAAACAAGTTGAATTAAAAGATCGAAAATGTAAGATTTGTACATCTGGAAATGTAGAAGATGAGTTACATGTTCTGTTTCACTGTTCAAAAAATGATATTCAACGTAAATATTTTGAAACTAATTTAAATACCTATAATAAAAATTATGAAAATATGTCAAATCATAATAAACTTGAATGGTTGATGAGCAATGAGGATCCATGGGTAATCAGTATATTTTCCACATATGTATACCAATGTTTTAAGTTACGATCTAGCTTTGCTTCTGTAAATAATTCCAGTATATCTTCATGATTTTGTAAATGATTTACTCTGTAATGTTCAATTTCATTGATTGTTTTTTTTATTGTGAATATATGTCAGAGATGACCCATGATTGGATTAATAAAACTATTGTATTATTGCATTATTATTGTATTAGTTTAACATTGGCCATATTTTCATGAATGGAAGGCCCTTAACAAATATTGCTCATTTCATTCCGATCCGATAAAAACATGACCGCCAGCGTGGATCTTACTTTATCATTTTACCCTATGGGAAAACATTATTTTTAACACCTGCTCTGAAACTATTGAAGCAATTTTAACTAAACTGCACTGAAATGATGTGTGGAAGGTCTCTTACAAAGAATGCTCATTTTATAAAATGCGCGTTCCAAGTTGGGGATATGAAGGCTTGCATAAAATGTTCTGTGTTGGGTTGTATGTTTTTCGATACTATTGTACGTCTTACGGATTTTCCTTACTGGTCTCTCCCTCTAATTGCTCGGGACTTTTGTTGTCACTTTTATTTATTCCGATTCGACAAAAATATGGACGCCAGCACGGAACATAGTTTAGCATTGGCATTATTGGAAAATCATATTTTCATCTTCTCCTCTGAAACCACTGAAGCAAATTCAATGAAACTTTACAGGAATGATGTATAAAAGGTCATAAATATTTGTTCTGATACGATAAAAAACATGGCTGTCAGCACGGATCTTAGTTTTAACAAGGAACCCTATGAGAAAACATCCTTTTCAACAATTAGAGCAAAGAAGTATGGCCATTAAGGCGTGAATTTTTTTCCTATGTTGGGTCATTTTTAGAATATGCTCAAATGTTGTCGAAAATCGTTTAAGGTGGCCTCTAGTATGTGTACATATTAGAAATAAAATTAATATATGCCACCCTCGTATGTTTTCTAACTTATAAGCAGTCGAAAATGGCCGTAAATAGACTTTTGTGTCAATTTTAGCTATTTTACAGTGTTTGAGAAGATGGCACTACTCAAAGGACACCGAGAACCAAAACCAATTTCTTGCTGCGGACGCATAAACATTTGCCCTTCCAAATGGCAAAAAGTTTATTTTGGTTCTGGATGTCCTAAACAACGAATTTTAACAATAACCTACAAAAATTCCCAAAATCTGTCAAAATTGCATACAAGTTCAGTGGCTTGATCTTTTATCTCAATGTATATATGAAAATGTATTTGAATGGATTTTGTTCTGATAGTGTATATAACAGATGATCTATTAAAGCAGTTTTAGAGAATATTTAATACATTCGAAAAATTAGTATGCTGAATGAAATAAATTCACGAGTAAATGGCCATACCTCTTTAACTAAACTGTACTGAAATGACGTATGGCAGGTCCTTTACAAAGAATGCTCGATTTGACATAAAACATGGCACGGAGCAAATCTTTCTTAATTAATATAAAGTACGGTAGACCTAAGGTAGGAAAAGATGCTCCCTTTTTGTATGCAAAATACTTTTGTGATTGGAAGGAATAAAACAAAAGATTTAGAATATTTATCACAAATAAAAATAAAATATCCATGTTAAATACCTCAAAATATATTTGGCAAGGGAGGTAATTCTTTCTACATGACGTTCAAAATTAAGGAATGATAAGACTGTTTATGCAGTTTTCCCAACATTGTGGAAAACGGTACGGTGAATTTCTGTAAAATTTTGATACAAGTCATATGTGTTGAGTCTTTGATTTTCAAGTTTTTGGCGAAAATTGAATTATGGAATGTTTATTTAGAAGAATTGATTGAAGTTGTGTTTTCAGCAACGTGTTGAAAACATAACTTATTCTTATTACAAATTAACTCTTAATGCATGATTAATATCCTTATTCTCCTGTGTTTAGCTCTACAAGTTCCTATGAAATAGTTTGGCAATTTATGGCTTTTTATGTCAATTCTTGTATCTGAACAGAATTTGAGACTCCTAGGATAAGTGTGTTCCTGTGAAAGTTTTCAAAAATTGTTCTGCAAGTATATAATTAGTACATATTTGTTTCATACTGCAAATTTAAAGGAAATTGAATTTGTGGAAAACTTTTGGCTTACCCCGGGTCTATCATAAATGGTACTTTTTCGCCACAGTTTTCTCACCAACTACATACAGCCACTTTGTGTATGATCAAGAGCTTCAGAATGGTAACCTATACTGCTTCTCTCTTTGTAGAATTTTCTTTAAAGAATAACCCGAATGAAAAATGTCACTAAATTACTGGCAAATATAGCAAAGTAAACTTTCACAAAAATGATGTTTCAATGGTGTACTGGATGTGAAAAAAGAATATTCTGATAACTAGACTTGGAAAAAGTTATCATGGTTGAAAAACACCTTTTGTCTCCCCACATTCTGAGTTGTATTGCCCCTGGCTTTCCTCTGTTGTAACAATCGAAAGCAGATTTGATAGATTTGAGTTAAAGTTGATAACGATATTCCCTCCCCGTCAGGAATAAAATTATTGGTGTTAAATTCAACCACCAATAATTCAAGTATCACGTAACTGTTGTTTTACAGTTGTAATGAAACTGCAACATTATCTTAAACAGCAGACTCGAAAATTTATCCAATATTTCCGTTATTAATTTTTGATAATGTTCTGCCCACATCATTCATTTTCGACAGAACATTGACCTCAAATTATATTTTGTGTAAAAGAGCTGAAGACAATTGCCAAGAAAGGACCATGATCAAAATACTGGAAGTATCGATATATCGAAGTTTTTAAGGCTGGTCTTATGCATAATTCTGTAAAAACCGATGACGCGACAGATTTATAGTTTGGAATTCAGCTTCGTATTGAATAACTGTTTATTAGATAGTATTCTACTTTCACCAAATTTAAGAAAATATGTGTACTGGTAGACTTCTATAACTTCTGCACAGCAACAAACAAAAAGGCCAGGACACACAAAAAGGGTCCAAACGAACTTTCAAAGACTATTGCAAATGTTAATGTGCCCAGTTTAAATGTATACAACAAAGAAAAACTATAGTATTTTTTTTCAATTTTTGCTCGAGAGTAAAACAATAAAAAGGGAGTGGTATTATCAGACACAGTCGACAAATGGTTGGTTATTTACAGGTTTTTATCTTATAGGCAGATAAAATTGTCGTGATAAATAATACATGTAGGGGAAATATGTGATAACATTTATGTGTATGTCAATGACATTGACTTCAGTCTCTGTGATATTGTGCATGTTTATCATGCCTCTTGACTGAAATAAAATGTGATCAGTGGCGGATCCAGACTTTCCGCAAAGAGGGGCCCGACTCGTAATTTTTCCAAAAAGGGGACCCGGAACCAAATTTTCTCAAAAACTCCTAGGGATTTTAAATATTTTCCAGCCTAATAGGAGGCCTGGGTCCCTTCGGCCTCCTCCCGAATCCGGCATTGGTGATGATTCAGGCCAAGTTTGGTTACATTTGCATGGTCCAGTGGTTTCAGGAGAGAAGACTTTTGAAATTGTTGACAGACAGACGGACAGATGGATGGACGACGGACGAGAGACGCATAATGATGGCAAAAGCTCACATGGGCTTTTAGGCCAGTTGAGTTAAAAAATTAACCTGGGCACTGGACCATGAAATTGAGGTCATGTCAAATATGCCATATGGCACACTTACATGTACTGACCAAGACGAAGCTATATACCAAATATCATTGACTTCTAGCTTGTAGTTATTGTGAAATGAACATAAGCAAACCAGAGGCTCCCAGGAGCCTGTATCGCTCACCTGGCTTACAGTTGCCACATCAAGCTAACATTGTAAGTTATACTGTTGATCTTCAGTCTCTCAAACTTTGGTAGCTCGAACACCACCAATACCTTGTGCTGTATTTAAAGTCTGATCAAGTTTTACAATATTTGTTGGGCTTTTTTGAAAAAAAAAAATAAATAAACAAAATAAACAAAAAAAAAAACAAACAAACAAACAAACGAAAACAAGGACCACCTTTGACACAAGTTTTGAAGTCGAGACATCATTTTGTAAATGGCGGTCAACGAACATTATTTTCATCGATTTTGAAGTCGCAACATCAATAACTATTTGGAAACAAAATTTCATTGAAATCGGACACTGTTGAATTTTCCGTGCCTTTTTTGGCAGCCATTTGAAAATGACAGTCAACAAACAATTTTCAACACCGGTTTTGAAGTAGCGACATCTATATCCACTTGGATTGAAATCCGACAATGTTGAATTTTCCCACCCTTTTTTGGCGGCCATTTTGAAAACAATTTTCAACACCAGTTTTGAAGTCGCCAAAGCATGGCAAACATTTTCTGTAGATTTGGAAATAAAAGACGAAAAATATGAAAATTGTGAAAATTGTGAAAATTGTGAAAATTCTGTGAAAAAAAGGGCAATAACTCCTACAAGGGTTTTGGATTTTCATCAAAATTTCATGTTCTTCATATGCTTAACATTTTTGCAATTTACACTTGACCTCTATCTGTTACACTTTTTGAAATAAAAAATTTTGAAAATTTTACAGGAAAAGGGCTATTACTCCGAAATGGGTTTCCAGATTTTCTTCAAAATTTCACAGTAGGTAGATCTCATCATGTTGATCATTTAAACCTCTAACAAATTTTTGATATCTGTAACGGTTTTTGAGTTATTAACCATAAACATCAATTTACCACCATGTTCTATTTTTAGCAACGGCGGCCAGGTTGTTTGACCTGCCGTCTAATCGAACACAACTCTGATGATGATTCAGGCCAAGTTTGGTTGGTTTCAGAGGAGAAAATTTTTGAAATTGTTGACAGACAGACGGGGACGGACGATGGACGATGGACGACGGACGCATAGTGATGGCAGAACCTCACACGGCCTTTTAGGCCAGGTGAGCTAAAAAGTACAGAATGTAAAGGACTTCATCGTTTTGCTATGTCTATATTTTCAATGGGATATTAAACTGTTTCTATGCTATAATATTTTCTTTCAGCAATATATATCCAATTTCAACGATTTTGACAAATATACCAATATGTTCTTCTCTTATAATCAGGACAATTTACCTTCTTAAGTTCAAACGATAAATTGGTGTTTACAATTGGTTTTGTTATCTAGCGAAGTCGCAGTAAGATCTTGATTCTTCAGATCTCGTGTCCTATCATTGCAGATAAAAATCAAACATTTCATGCATTTGGAAGGCGTAAAAAGCTAATATGCAATGGAGGGATATGGAGGAAATGCAAAAGTCTCTACAAATACATGGTAAAACAAATCAATGGAACAACGCTCTAATTGTTTTTTCTCATACCTCATATTAAGTTCAAGACGGCCCCTAGCACCGGTTTGAGCGGAATTCATTGATAAATGTCAGCAACGCTACATCAATGTATCTTCTCTTGGTCGTGGATGTGGGGTTGTCAACAAACATAAAATTAAATTGCAATGTGTTCTTGCAATCGCTGTCATCCGTTGCCCGACGCAATGACTAGCATACACTTCAACAACCACGTCGAGTCAAAAGTAAGAAAACCTGGCAAATGAAATCATGAGATATGGGCACAATAAACAGGTGATCGGAATAACAATATAACATTACAAAAAATAAAAATGCCAAAATTTGAACGTATGATAGTGCATCCATATGAGAAATTCTCTCAAGCACAAGAACACCATAACTAAAATGTATAGCATACATCTCTACCACGGGGGAACGGGGGAATACTTATAGTTTGAGGGAGTTTTATCAAATTTTGAACTTAAGATATTGTATCTTTTCAATCAATCGGTTTTGAATTTTGTTTAACCGCTTTTTTTAATGTCATCAACAATGGTGTAGAGAACAAATAAGTATGTCTATAAATATATATATATATATATGTGTGTGTGTTGTGTACAAGTTGTAATTTTGTACAAGTTATAACATGTACAAAAATTTTGTACAAAATTCAAATTGTGAGTACCTTCATTTCATCAAGAATTCTCACAAAGTAATTCTGCATTTCAAACAAATTTTATAGTATATTTAACAAGATCTGAACTTGGTAAAAGTAACTGAATTACTATGGTATGAAATTAAGTACATTTTAACAAGAAAACATGTGTTGCTAAAATGTTTTGTAAAATACACGCATTGAGGTTTGTAAGCTTATTGTACTTTTATTGCTTGGTGTTGGTTTAGAAATACTATGAAATGCATTAGTCTAAGACTTGAATTTCTTAGGACAGATGTCGTTTTTTCCAATTCTGTCACAGAAAATTTATTATCTTTAATAATGTCAAATAAGTGTGGATGTAAGCACAACTTGTACAATATTTCTGTACAAGTTATAAGTTGTACAAAATCACAACTTGTACACAACATATATATAAACAGTAATTTTGTTTTTCAGGTGTAAATGGGGCAACTGTTCCAACATCACAATCGTCAAAGATGATGACAAATATGTCTACTACAAACATGGTGACTACACAGCCTAACATGATGACAACACAGCCTGTAACAATGGAACACACAACAATGGCCAGTGTTACAACCATGGGCAGTAACCCGACTGTCCCTCAAAGTAACCCTACTGTTCCAACTACCAACCCATCTGTCTCTTCTGAAACAACAATCAGTCCATTTTCCAATATGACAGAACCTTCTAATATGAATATGACAACAGGAAATTCAAATATGACAAATATGCCAATCATGACGTCAGAGCAAACGATGAATCCAAATATGACAATGCCTGCCGATATGACAACTGCAGGAATGGGCACTTCTGCGGGCATGGGCACTACAGCAGCTGGAATGATGACGTCACATAAAATGACAACTCCAAAACCAAAACATACAACCATTTCACCACCATCTACAACCAAGAAGGCAAAATTTCAGGGTGGAACGTTTGTTGGAGGAATGTTTCTTGGAATTGGAATAACTGTCATAATTGCAGGAATAATCTATTATCTCAGGTTTCGCAATCGCAGTTACTCGAAGGTTAATTGAATGTAAAATTTATGTAAATATTTTATTTATTGTTGAGTATTATTGTTATGCGTTCTACCCTTTACAATAGTAAATGAAATGATAGGTTAACGGGTAAGGTACATTGTTTAAAAGTAATACTCCATTTTGCAGTAAGTTGGGAAGTGGCAAAAGTCAAAGAAATTGCGTTTCTGTCAGCTTTTTTTTGTTCTTTTTATAGTCATAATTTATCATTGAATTATTAATATTCATAATATATTTTCCACATATGAAGACAAATGATAAATACGTACAAGAATTTAACGTTCGTTTCCTAATCTATTGCAGGATGGAGTACTTTATATACCACAGTAACAGAATTCATTCTCATTCAACAGTTTTCATCAAAACAGATCATATCATGCTACAACAGGGTCTATTTGCTAAAATACTAAAAGTCGTTGATCGACAAGGTATATGTGTTGCTATGTGTGGTGATTTTAATGCGTGGAGATATTCATTTTACTGTGTTAAGCCACAAATAAAGGATTATTTAATTCAGTTTCTATTTACATGTTTTGCTAATATTGTGAAAGAACATTTAATTGTTGCTTGACAATGCAAGTGCTTCATCAGCTAAAAGTAAATTGTCATTGTCGATTTTTGCTGCTCCCCGTAAGTTTTATAGTCGATACATCATCACCTTAGTTATACTTCAATTCCTATCCCTTAATCAATTTAAAAAAATGCTACCATCTGTTTCTGAAACAGATGAAAGCAATTTTCCAAATTGGTTAAGCAATTGCTGAACCAATCTTACAGTTTTACAACTCCATAGTTGCTATCAAACTGTAAAATTGGTTCAACAATTTGAAAAGTTGATACTCACCTCTGGATACCTTCTAAAACTTAATTGTGGATGTACTAAAGAAAACTGCCTTTGTAATGGAAATTTTTTTTCTTAGGATGAGGAAATTCTTAATCTTACTTTTGGAAATATTTCTAAATCTTTTTTTATTATCTTTAATACGAACTCAAATTTAATCTTATAATGCTATTTCTGGCACATTTGTATATGTTTGTATCTAAATTTTTATTATGAAGATCATTTTTGGGAGGAAAACGTGAAAGTACTAATTTATTTAGGGGAAATATTTATACACAAATGTATCACATTTGTGATCTCCCTTGTTATTTTTTTTCATTTTTCCATTTTTACAGAAAAATAATGAAAATGAATAACCATTATATTTTAAAATATATCAAAGATCCAAAAGAATTATTGGAAATTAGAAATTATACTTTTAAACTAATAATTTAGTATTTTTAACCTTTTGTTTGCAGTTCTTGAAAAATAAATTGCCCAATGTAATAACCTATTCCTATTACTACAAATAACTCATGCTGTTCTCACACACTAAGCGTTAAGACAGAAGATTTCCTGAGGTAAGCAACTACTGAGTTGTAAAACTGTAAGATTGGTTTAGCAATTGTTGTACCAATTTGGAAAATTGCTTTCGTCTGTTTAAGAAACAGATGGTAGCAACTTTTAAAATTAATTAAGGAATAGGAATTGAAATATAACCAAGGTGATGATGTATCGACTATAAGCAAGTTTTCTGCATTACTCGCCAATCTGCAACTTCTGCCCTTTTAACACCCGTTTGCCAAGTTAATCATTATTAGGTCAACTGGCTACAGGCCAGATGGGATTCTACCATCTCTTTTCACTGCCGTCTTTCGAGTGTTTAATTTTTCGCTCAAAGTCCTTTCTTCTGAAACACTGAGCCAAATTTAACCATACTTTATCATATTAGATATTTGGCTGCTATAAAAAAACTGTTCCTCAGATTCACACACCATAAAAGTTCTTAGCAAACGTAGCAATATGACGTATTGTACTGGAACATGGCATGTTTTTCAAAACACACAGCACTGTCAGTAACATTCTGGAACAAGGCACATTTAACAAAACACTCAGCATCAACAATAAGATACATGGCGCATTGTATTGGAACATATCATAATTACCGGAACAATCAGCAAACATTGAGCAAACTAGCACATGTTATTGAACAAAACACTCAGTACCATAAGTAAAGATAAATTGCGCTTTGTGCTAGAACATGGCATATTTAACTAAGTACTCAGCTCCTACAGTAACATAAATGGATCATTTTACTGGAACAGGACAAATTTAGCAAAAACCTAATGAAGAAAAATTCATGGCGTAAAATACTGAATAAACAATGGACGGTTATGGAGCAAATGTACATGAAACAAAGTCTCAACAAATACGTAGTAAAACAACTCTTTTTATTTCTGTTCTTCATCTTGAAGTCACCACTAGCCCTTCAACAAAGGTTTGAGTGGAATTAATTTCTCGAGACGTTTTTAAAATAAAGCAACATCCATGTCGCTTCTTTAATATCGTCAATGTACATGAAATTATATGGGAAAGTGTTCTTACAGCCGATGTCATCCGTTGCCCAACGAAAAGACTAAAAGAAGGTCATCACAAGAAACAAACAACCACAGGGCACTTATCCAGTCCATTGCAAGAAACTTTGCATAATGAAATAGTGAGATGTGGACACTATAAACAGGAAATTACAACTACTTAAATGCAAAAATTTAAAAAAGAATGTTATTGTATCTATATGAGAAATTATCTCAAGAACAAGGACACAGTGCCTGAAATATGTGGAAAGCATACACCGCTAGAACGGGAAACTATTTTTACGGACTTCACACTGCAGTAGAGACACAACCAAGTCTTAAATAAACAATGAAAAGATATGGAGTAAATGCAAATGAGACAAATACATGGGAAATCCAAGCAATGGAACAACGCTTCTATTATTGATCTTCATCTTGAAGTCACTATGAGGCCTTTTGTTTCATGAAACAAGAAATTAGTTCAGTAAACCATATGTTTCCTGAGGAAATCCAGGTAGTCTCAGAGACTCACCGGATCCCAAGCTTTATATGTATTTCTAAGCCAAAACTCACATTTGCTGTAGGAAACATTGGTTTCTTGATAGGAAAACCCGGACAGCAAAACCACGTTGCTCTGCATTTTTGTGAATTTCGACTAGTTACTTAAGGGTAAATTGCTGTATACTAGTCTAAGACATGTAGAGGTTTATCAAACAAATTCTGCATATATATCTGTTAGCATACTAGTAATTTAATTATATTTGCTCTTTATTGGTTAAAATAGAAAATTGTCTCATCTTATAATTAAAGATATTTATGAATATCCCATTAATTGTGTCCTAGTAGTATTTTAGATTGTGAAAAAGCAATATTCTTTCATATTGCAGCACTGACCATGAGTTCGTGCGACAACCCTACTTAAACCCCCAACTACAAGACTAGAGACGAGATCCTCAAACTTGAAACATTTTTTTTGAAGTTGTGGGTTTCCTATGTTTGGGTTCTAGTGCTGCTGATGAGGAATTAATTTCTGCAAGACCATACAGCTCATTAAAATTAATTGCAGTTGGAGTTAACATGTGTGTTATGATCTCATGTACATTTAATCTCATGTTTATTTACTCCATATTCTTTTGTAAAATATCTTATACAGGAGTTTGTCTTTTTATGCAGTGTGGGGTTAGTAAAACAATTCCCCGTGTTGAGATGCATATGCTCTTTATTTTTCTTAGATATGGTGTACTTGTACATGAAATCATATCTCATGTGTACACTTTGTTTATACTAATATCTAAATTCATATAAATTCTGAAACCTACAGTTTAACTCCCTCCATCGTAGTTGTGTCCTTTGCTATATTTGATATTATTGATTATTTGGATTTTGTTTGGTTTTATGCATTTTAAACTTTTTTGAAATTGTGGATTTCCTATGATTAGGTTCTATTGCTGCTGATGGGGAAATAATTTCCGAAAATTAAAACTAATTGCAGTAGGAGTTAACATTTGTGTTATGATTCTGTTTTGATCTCATGTTCATTTACTCAATTTCCTTATCTCCATATGGAGAAAATAAATTAACAGTAATTTCGGTATTTTGTTATTCGTGAAATATTTGCATATATCAGTATTGAAGTTAACAGTCACTTACGTCTGTTTTGGGCTTGCATCTCGAATTCGATGAAAATGACCATCTAAGTACTAAAATGTACGTCTTATATTTAAAAATTATTGATTTCCCTAACATGGACAGTAATATTTACAATTTCTCCTGCTTCATACGGCGTGTACGTTACTCTAAAGCTAGCACCAATTTCGCAGTTTGGCATTGTTATCTCCATAACCGCCTTATTAATCAAGACATAAAAAAATCCGTCTCATACGATAATTAAAAAAGTCCTTTAGGAAAAATATGAAGTTTCGGTCCGAATTGTGATTCAAGATCAACTGCTTACTTAGTACTGGGATGGACGACCTTTCAATAGCAATTGCTGTTGAGTTGCTATCGGACACTACCACAATGGAAGGGGAGGTTTGGTGTGGCATAAAACCGACTTAATCCACAATTTCTTTTGAATTGATTGTACCAAGTCAAGACAATTGCGGCTTCTAAGTATTTTTGCCATTGGATTTCGGTTCTTGACAATTCTGTTAATTATTTGGTTATTACCCTTACTCATCCACTCATTAGGTACATCTAGTCTGAAACACACAATCCTTCGTAGATTTATGTTGTTTAAATTCAACGTTTTCATCAGTCTTTGCAATTTTTCTGAGTGCCAATTTGTCAGAGAAAAATGCAAAAGTCCGATGAAAACGTTGAATATAAACGACTTGAACCTGCATATTGGTCCTGCAATAGGACTATCCAAACTTTACAAGAGTCTATGCAGAATCCCTACTTCAACCTTACTACTTTCGTCACTGAGCTTAGAAATGGTACAAAGATTTAAGTGTTACAAATCATATTTTACGAGCGGCCTGTCAATTTTCAAAAATTCCAAAGATCTCGAAGAGCTATCGAGCAGTGTCGCTTATCACCTTTGATTTTTGTGCTCTCTTTATGCAACAACTCCACACGAAAATAATCAAGGACAACTCCGAGCGCAGCATGATACGACCGCAGCAGGTCAATCACTGAAAATTGAATCAGTGTAATTTAAAGTGAATATTGACACAGTGTATAAGCTTGACATAAGAAGCTTGACTTTGGTAATTAGCTGGACACAAATTAGGGAAAATGAAAACAAGCACTTTTGGTCCCTTATAGCTCGGAAACGGTACGAGATAATTTTAAATCTGTTAGAGAGCTAATCCACGGAAAAAATCCCTGCGAAGTTCGACGAAAAATAAAAATTTTAGGTAATCTGGACATTTGCAATTTCGACCCCTTTTGGCCCCTCATAACTCGGAAAGAAAAACCTGATGGTTGAGCGCCAGTTGAATTTTCACAAGGAATCCAATGCTAAAATGAATATTCCACACGAAATCCGTAGGAAATTTTCTGAGGAGCACACAGAAAGAAACCCCATCAAAATCAGATAACTAATAAATATTCTACAGCCAAACATATGAAAATACTTAATTTAGCCCTTTTTCGACCTTTTTAAAAAAAAACCGCGTGGTTCCACAATAATCAAAACCAATTAAAGTCTTTTTTTCAGCCNCCCCCCCCCCCCCCCCCCGAGGGAACCCCGGGGTATAGAAATAGGACCTAGTATCTCCGGCTTGCGGGGTATGACCCTTCCTAAACGGGGCTGACCCCGAGGGAACCCCGGGATATAGTAATAGGACCCATTCCGTGGTTGTGCGGGATTAATAAATACACAATCCATCTTTCGGATGGGATGTAAACTCAGGTCCACGTGTTGGTAGAAATGCCACGCTTCCTGCACGTTAAAGAACGCTTGTAGCATGCTCTTTTCGAGTGGTCCGTAGGTGATCGGCTACAAGGCT
>MJUU01009160.1:24502-43514 GCA_002080025.1 Modiolus philippinarum
AACTTCCTAGCTTAAAAACTGTAGGAGGAGTTATCCGGACAAATGGTATACCCTATATGCAATACATGTATAATGCATAAAAATGACAAAGTTCAACAATGTGTAGTTTTCTGAAAAATTTTTAAAAATCAAAATCCAAGTAGTATGCACATCTTTGATACGTGCACAATCAACCAGCAAAATAAAAACTTCCTAGCTTAAAAACTGTAGGGGGAGTTATCCAGACAAATGGTATACCCTATATGCAATATAATGCATAAAAATGACAAAGTTCAACAATCTGTAGTTTTCTGAAAAATAATCAAAAATCAAAATCCAAGTAGTATGCACATCTTTGATATTTTCACAATCAACCAGCAAAATAAAAACTTCCTAGCTTAAAAACTGTAGGAGGAGTTATCCGGACAAATGGTATACCCTATATGCAATATAATGCATAAAAATGACAAAGTTCAACAATGTGTAGTTTTCTGAAAAAAATCAAAAATCTAAATCCAAGTAGTATGCACATCTTTGATATGTGCACAATCAACCTGCAAAATAAAAACTACCTACCTTAAAAACTGTAGGAGGAGTTATCCGGACAAATGGTGTACCCACTTGATGACAGACGGACGGACTGAAGGACGGACGGACTGAAGGAACAGTCAAAAACTATATACCCTCCGCAACTTCCTTGCGTGGGGTATAATAAAAAGTTTCTATCTAAAAAAACTGTAGTAGATTTGCTCCGGAAAAATTATGTACCTATTTGGCAGCCGCCTGCCCACCTTTTAACAGGATTTTTCCTATGGAAACCTGGTTGAAAATGCACTTTCAAGCATAATTGCATCCAGTTATGAGGAAAATGAAATGTTGAGCAAAATGTAAAGGTTTTACTGCTCTTAACTTAAACTTATCATCTAAATCTGTATTTTCATTCACAGTTTCATTATCTATATACAATTACAAACTTTTCACTATGCCTGCTTATCTTGTGACCTTATTATAGATGATATTTTTCTCATTTGATTGTGTGTATAAGGAAAAGTAAAGCATATAAGTATAAATAAGTGCTTAAGCAATGATATGGAGTGAAGAATATATATAGGATGGGTTGTTAAGCAAGGATTATGTATAAAATATATTGACATTTAAGTCAAATGTACATCAACAAATCTTAAATAAACCAGGTACAATTTCTACAAGCCTGAAGCTGCTGTCAAACTAGATGACTTCAACCGCTGTGATGACAAAATACTTTGTACAGTTTATTTAAATTGTACTATTGTACTATTGCAAATCTTAAAATATCTTAATCAAGCTTTATTAAATGAAACTGTAAAATTTTATAATTTCCAGTGACTAAGCTCACATTTTCCAAAACTTGAAAAAAAAAATTCTGATTTAATGCAAGAAGAACACTATTAAAAAAAGAAATTTATCTGTTGATACAGAGCAATCCAATTTAACATATATGTTGCCCTGGGAGGTCCCTTTGGAAATAGTATATCCATGAATAGAGGCAATCTTTGAATTCTAAGGAATATTGATTCACAAAAAACTTTTTGCCAACATTTTAAAGTATCTTCCCTTGGTGCAATATATATTTCAATTGATCAGCCTTACGTATCAATCCATTGAAAAAAGACTCAGTTATGAACTAGAGGATGACATGCCCCCGCGCAAGGTTGAATAAAACTGGAATATTTAAGTAATATTTGTGTCTGTAAGACACATATGATGCCGCTTGTTAAACACATCTTACTCTAGGTTGGGCAGATAAACTATGTACCCTCTATTACTAAATCACCAAAAAATTAAATACTTAGCAATGTATATTTTGAAAAAAAAAAAAAAAAACATACATATCACAGGCACATCTTCAATATAGGTACCAATAAACTCCAAAATAAAAGCTTCCTAGCAGCAAAACTGTAGGAGGAGTTGTTCGGACAATCTGTGTACCCTCTATTACTAATTCACCCAATTAATGACAGTCACTAAGATCAACAATGTATATTTTTTCCAAAAATTAACCAAAATCAAAATCCTTACCACATGCACATCTTCAATGTAGGTACAAAAGATCTGCAAAATAAAAACTTCCTAGCATCAAAACTGTAAGAGAAGTTGTGCCGACAACTATGTACCCTCTGTCACAAAATCACCAAACCACAGGCTCCCAGGAGCCTGTATTGCTCACCTGGTTTTCATTTGCCACTATCAAGCTAATATTGTAAGTTATACAGTTGAACTTCAGTCTCTCCAACTTTGGAAGCTCAAACACATGTATTTAAAGTCGGATCATGTTTTATTATATATCTTTGTTGGGCTTTTTTGACAAAAAACATTCTTGCTAAGGACCACATTTTGACACCAGTTTTGTAGTCAAGACAACATAATGTAAATGGCAGTCAATTTTTAACACCATAAAGTTGCCACATCAATACCTATTTGGAAACCAAATTTCATTGAAAAAACACAATGTTGAATTTTCCCGCCTTTTTTGGCAGCCATTTTGAAAATGGCGGTCAATGAACAATTTTCATCACCGGTTTTGAAGTCGCAACATCAATATTTATTTGGAAACCAAATTTCATTGAAATCAGACAATGTTGAATTTTCCCACCTTTTTTGGTGGCCAATTTGAAAACAGCAGTCAACGAACAATTTTTAACATCAGTTTTGAAGTTGTCACATCAATACCTTTTTGGAAACCAAATTTCATTTAAATCGGACAATGTTGAATTTTCCCGCCTTTTTTGGTGGCCATTTTGAAAATGGCGGTCAATGAACAATTTTCAACACCTGTTTTGAAGTCGCAACATCAATATCTATTTGGAAACCAAATTTCATTGAAATCAGACAATGTTGAATTTTCCCGCCCTTTTTTGGCAGCCATTTTGAAAATGGAGGTCAACAAACTATTTTCGACGACAGTTTTGAATTCACCAAAGCATGGCAAACATTTCATCATATTACACTTAACCTTCATCTTTTATAGTTTTGGAAATAAAAGACAAAAAATATAAAAATTTAAAAAATTCCGTGAAAAAAGGGCAATTACTCCTTCAAGGGGTTTTGGATTTTCTTCAAAATTTCAGGGTGGGTAGAAATTGATCTGCTGTACATTTTTGCAATTTAAAGTTGACCTCTATCTGTTATAGTTTTTCAAATAAAATATAAAAATTTGAAAATTTTGAAAATTTTACGGAAAAAGGGCAATAACTCCAAGACAGGTTTTCAGATTTTCTTCAAAATTGCAGGGCAGGTAGATCTTGCCATGCTGATCATTTTTACCCTGTCAGATTTTTGATATCTGTAACCGTTTTCGAGTTATTTGCAAAATACAGCAATTTACCCCTATGTTCTATTTTTAGTAACAGCAGCCATGTTGTTTGATCCTCGGACTGATTGAACACAATTTTGAAACTGCATACCCTGGTGATGATTCAGGCTAAGTTTGGTTACAATTGCCCCAGCAGTTTCAGAGGAGATTTTTGAAATTGTTGACGGACGGATGGACGGACAGACGACGGATGACGGACGCAAAAGGATGGCAAAAGCTCACTTGGCCTTTTAGGCCAGGTGAGCTAAAAATGACTGAGTTCAACAGTATAGATTTTTAACAAAAAATAACCAAAATGAAAATTCTTACCAAATGCATATCTTCAATATAGGTACAATTGATCTGCAAAATAAAAACTTCCTAGCATTAAAACTGTAGGAGGAGTTGGGCGGACAAACCATGTACTACCCTCGGACAGACGGAAGGATGGATGGACAGGGGTAAAACAATAGGCATAAAAATACTGTTCATACATGTAAACTGTAACATACATGTATATTGTACTTACTGTTGAATCCGTTTTTACTTTCTTTTGAACACTTCTGGTTTTGAAAGGATCACTTAATGACATGTCAAAAACAGCAAATGGGTCATCAGCACTGTGGCCATTTTTCTGTGCTTTAAATTGACTAGTCAAACTTGATGCAAATGGATCTGTTCCATTATTGTCAAACACACTAGAAAATCCATTGGATGAATTGAAAGGATCACAATCCGCAAATGGATCATTATTTTCAAAAGGATCTTCAATCACAAATCGACTACTGTGATTGGAGGAATCTGAAGAGTTCATACTCAATTTATCACTATTTGAAGGTGATGATTTTAAATTGTTATTTTCCTCAATATTTACTGAAGTATTATCATTTGTTTGAGATTCTTGTAAAGTGCCCTTTCCACCCAAGCCTCTACTCTGAGGTCGGGGTCGTGGAACTGGTTTTATACTTGTCTTTTGAGATTCCGGTGGTGCATTTCTTGGTGGTAATTGTGGTGCATGAGTATTATCACAGATATGTTGGGATGCATTGAGGGATGGTGGGCGTGGTGGGGGTGCAGGAGGTATGCTGCTGATTTTATCAATTTTTCGTTCAGGTGGTAAAGGTGGTGGCGGACCTTCAGGTGAAGGCATATCAAAGTTTTCATTTTCACTGTCTTCCTCAGATATCAACACTGAAAGCTGTGTAGGTATATCAGATTTACAAGCAGGTATTGGAGCATGTTGTAAAGCTTTCAGTGGGTTGTTTATATATGATGTATCAAAAGGATCTGGAACTTTTGTGTCTGGCAATGCTGCAATGTCTATAGTGCCAAAGGGATCTTTGGTATCAGGCAATATTGAGCTGTTTAGGAAGGGATCTTCTGAACTTGCCTGTGGTAACGGTGGGCTAGTTTCATTTATCATTTGATTGATAGGTTTTTTAGGAGAAGCATTCTTCTCGGCAAACAGTTGTTTTGGTGTTTTATCTGCACTTTTTTGGGCTCCAATATCGCAGAGATCTCCAAAGGCATCTGCAGGTGGTTTTGGTGAATCTCTGCCCTGATTCTCTGGTGTCATCTTAACAGGTGCTAGCAGAGGTTCTCCAAAAGGATCATTACTTGTCTGTGGGAATGCAGAACCCATCTGGGGTTGGGCAGTTCCACCAAATGGATTAGAAGCTGGAGGAGCACCTGCCATTCCTGTCCGTGGTGGAACACCTGGTGCAAATGGACCTCCCTACAAGTACATACAAAGTCCTGGTTATTTGACATATCAAATGTGGTCATAATATTCAGCTAAATATCAAATTTAGTATCTAACATATTGCAATCATAAAAGTTGATATCTTGTATCTTACTCAAATATACCTGCATTTATGGGAAATATTTTGTAGAAATGACCATCCTTGAGCTACACTTAAATTTAATGTCTGGTAAGTGAAGATAGTTAAATGTGTTTCTTGCACCAAATTCTGTTGTCAGACTTAGTATTATTGTATTGATTCAGTTTTTTTGTATCCTTATAGTATAACTAATTGACCGTCGTGAATATCAATAAAAATGTCAAGAGTGCTGAACAACGCAGAAGGATTAAACGAGTTGCGGAACTTTGTTCCGCAACAAGTTTAATCCAATGCGTTGATCGACACGAGTGATATTTTTTTTTATATTCATGATAGTCGATTAGTTATGCTTTTTATTATATAGATTTTCTACTCAAAAACCGAGATTTTAAATGCAGATTATTATTTTTTCATTTCAATACGCTAGTTGTTTACTTGACGACAACATTGAAGGGATACTGTGACTTCGCTTCATTAAGATGTCATCCTGTGACTAGAAATCCTTTATTTTCACCGGTGACAATATGACATTTATTTAACTGAGAAAACTCGATAAATCACCATTATCTATACAGTAGACTCCATGAAATCGAATATCAGATAAAGGAATATATTGGCAAATCAAATATGATTTCAAAACACCAAACCATTTCCCATACTTATAGTGTTAATTTCTCCGCCTAATTGGATATCAGATAAGAGAATATTTCGCCTATTTGAATAAAAAATATGCGGCTTGTGCTGATCAGAGTCATTGAAATCGAATATTCTAATTACAGGTAACTACAGGTAAACATTAGTCTCTTTGTTCAATTATAAACATAGTTGGACCTTGATATTTCGACCACCCCTTTGGCTCCAACAGTTATCATCAGTCCCTTGGGTGTTTGAACTATCGAAGTTCAACTGTACATGTATGTTAATCATATTTATCCCTTCAGATGTCTTGATTGTTTGTATCTTAGCAGTGTTTCAGAAAAATGTCAAAATTATGTATAAATCTGTCCTGTTCAGTTAAATAATCACAGTGTAATTTGCTCTAATTATGATTTCATAAAATGAATACAATTTAGAACCATGAGTGATAATGAATAAAGGGCTACGCAGAGCGCAGCATGATACTACCGCAGCATGTTGACCACTGAAATTTGAACAAGTGTAATTTAAAACGAATGTGGACAAAGTAAAAAGCTTGACACAGTAATTAGATGGACACAATAAAAAGCTTGACACCCCAAACTCGCTCACCATATATGGTGTGTGGCACGTGTCAAGCCAATTCCCTGCTCACCATATATGGTGTGTGGGGGAGTCAAGCCTTTTTCTCACACACCATATATGGTGTGTGGATTTGGAACCTTTGCCCCCCGTCCCCCGAAGCCTCGGATGGCATCTAAGGGCCTTAAATAATGTTTTTAGACCAAAAGAAACCGTTTGCCTTTGGTTTGGAGTCGATCGGAGGATCGGGGACTGAGATATAAATTTCGACCCACACACCATATATGGTGTGTGGGGGAGTCAAGCCTTTTTTTCACACACCATATATGGTGTGTGGATTTGGAACCTTTGCCTTGGGCCCCCGAAGCTGTGGATAGGTGTCTAATGGTCGTAGATAATGTTTTAGGCCCAGCTAATCCATTTTGCCGTTGGTCAGGGAGCTGAGAAACAAATTTTCATTATAGATACCATATATGGTGCCTGGATTAAATTCCTCTTTCCAATGTCCTGTTAGACCTGCGGATAGGTAGTAAATGCCACAAATTGATGATTTTGGTCTAACTTACGCACTTAAGATGCGTTTTGTCTATTATTTTTGGGTTCTAAGAGAATTTTTATCTCACACACCATATATGGTGTGTGGATTTGGAACCTTTGCCCTCCGTCCCCCGAAGCCTCGGATGGTGTCTAAGGGCCTTAAATAATGTTTTTAGACCAAAAGGAACCGTTTGCCGTTAGTTTGGAGTCGATCGGAGGATTGGGGGCTGAGATATAAATTTCGACCCACACACCATATATGGTGTGTGGGAGTGTCAAGCCTTTTTCTCACACACCATATATGGTGTGTGGATTCAGAACCTTTGCCCTTGGTCCCTCGAAGCTTCGGATATTTGTTTAATGGCTGTAGATGATGTTTTTAAGCTCAGCCGATCCATTTGCTGTTGGTTTGGGGTCGATCGGAGGTTTGGGAGCTGAGAAACCAATTTTCAGCCCAGACACCATATATGGTGTGTGGGGGAGTCGAGCCTTTTTCCACACACCATATATGATGTGTGGATTTGGAACCTTTGCCTTGGGCCCATGAAGCCGTGAATAGGTGTCTAATGGTCTTAGATAATGTTTTACGCCCAGCCGATCCATTTTGCCGTTGGTTTAAGGTCGATCAGAGGTCGGGGAGCTGAGAAACAAATTTTCATCCTAGACACCATATATGGTACCTAGATTAAGTTCCTCTTTGCAACGTCCTACTAGACCTTCGGATAGGTAGTAAATGCAACAAATTGATGATTTTGGCCTAACTAAAGCACTTAAGATGCGTTTTGTTTATTTTTTGGGGGGGTTCTAAGAGAATTTTTATCAAACACACCATATATGGTGGATGAAAATTTGTAAAGTCCCGAAAGGCCCTGACCCAATCCTCAGGCAATATACTTACGTATACCCATACACTCAAACACTACCTAAAACAATAGTCTAAATATGATGCAAAAACATGATTTATTTGATACATTTGTATTTTCTCCTTATGTTTTGCCTGACCTGCCCTTCCAATAGTCAGACACCATATATGGTGTGTGGGGGATCGGGTCAGAGGGAATTTCGGGGCTTAAGGTTGCCAAATGGTAGTAACTCTGGTTTGATTTGCTTTTGCAAATATTCAATAGGGATTTTAATTCCTTTATAACTTGATTTGAAAAAACACACTACTTGACTGTTATCTCTACCTGGGATGATATATTTTCATATATTATGATCGGCTCAACAGGCATTCTCGGCTTTAAAAATATTCATTTTCTATTTATGGTGTCAAGTACTTAAGTATACCGATATGCTCAAACACCGCCTAAAACAACTTGAATAGACTAAACATCATGTAAGAACATGCTTCGTGTGAAATATCTGTACTTTCCCCCTATGTTGTGCCTGTCCTGCCCTCCAATAGTCAGACACCATATATGGTGCTTGGACTAAGTGCCTGTTCCCTCACTCCCGTAAGACATCATGTAGGTTACTTATGACCCTAAATGGTGTTTTTGACCTGACCTATGCACTTTGGTTCCGTTTTGGGGATGTATTGGGGTTCTAAAATCATTTCATCTCGCTCACAATATTTGGTGCATAATGATTTGTCAAGCCTCGAAATTCCCTCTGACCCGATCCCCACACACCATATATGGTGTGTAAGGATCGGCTCAGAGGGAATTTCGGGGCTTGAGGTTTCCTAAGGGAAGAAAATCTAGTGTATTATGAACACATTTAAAAAAAACACACTAGTCGACTGTCATCTGTCCCTGCGATGATATACCGGTATCTTCATATATTATGATCGACTAGCGGGACATATTCTTCATTCGCCATATATGGTGCTAAGTCCTTGAACATTCTGATATGCTCAAACAGTGATTAAAACAACTTAAATGGGCTAGATATGATGGAAAAACTTGATTTACGCAACATATTTGTAATTTTGAACTGATGTGCCTGTCCTGGTCTTCAGAAATCATACATCATATTTGGTGTATAAGTACTAAGTAAGTCAGACACCCGATATGGTGTCTCAGTACTTAAGTGTACCGATATGCTCAAAAACCGGCTTAAACAACTCGAACAGACTGAATATCATATAAAAACATGTATCATGTCACATATTTTTAATTTCTCCCTATGTTGTACGTGTCCTGCCCTCCAATAGTCAGACACCATATATGGTGCGTGGACTAAGTGCATGTTCCCTCGCTCCCATAAGACCTCCTGTAGGTTATTTATGACTTTCATTGATGTTTTTGACTTTATTAAAGCACTTTGGTTGCATTTTATGGGTTGTATTGGGGTTCTGTGATCATTTCATTTCGCTCACCATATATGGTGCATAATGATTTGTCAAGCCTCGAAATTCCCTCTGACCCGATCCCCACACACCATATATGGTGTGTGAGGATCGGCTCAGAGGGAATTTCGGGGCTTGAGGTTTCCAAAGGGAAGTTACTCTAGTATATTATGAACACATTTGAAAAACATAGTTGACTATTATCTCTACCTGAGTTCCCATATCTTCAGATATCGTGGCCAGCGGACCGTACTCGGGCTTGAAAAGCTTCATTCACCATATATGGTGTCTAAAGACTTAAGTAATCTGATATACCCAAACACTGCCCATAATTCAACTTAAATGGGCTAGTGTGATGTAAAACCATGATTTACGAAACATACTTGTAATTTGACCCCATGGTGTGTGCAATGTTCCTTCAGAAATCTGACACCATATATGTAGGCTATGTACTAAGTAAGTCAGACACCAAATATGGTGTCTAAGTACTTAAGTATATCGATATGCCCAAACGCCGCCTAAAACAACTTAACTAGACTACACATCATATAAAAACATGCTTCATGTGAAATATCTGTACTTTCCCCTATGTTGTGCCTGTCCTGCCATCCAATATTCAGACACCATATATGGTGTGTGAACTAAGTGCCTGTTCCCTCGCTCACATAAGACCTCCTGTAGGTTACTAATGACCCTTAATGATGTACTTGAATTTATCTAAGCATTTTGGTTGCATTTTGCGGGTTGCATTAGTGTTTGTGATCATTTTTTTGTGATGGTGCATACTGATTTGTCAAACCTCGAAATTCCCTCTGAGCCGATCCCCACACACCATATATGGTGTGTGAGGATCGGTTCAGAGGGAATTTCGAGGCTTGAGGTTTCCAAAGGGAAGTAACTCCAGTACATTATGAACACAGTTCAGAAAACACTCTAGTCGACTGTTATCTGTCCCTGCGATGATATACCGGTATCTTCATACATTATGATCGGCTAGCGGGACATTATCGGGATTGAAAAATCTTCATTCACCATATATGGTGCCTAAGGCCTTGAACACTCCGATATGCTCAAACAGTGCCTAATACAAGTTAAATGGGCTAGATATTATGGAAAAAACATGATATATGCGACAGATTCGTAATTTTTAACCGATGTGCCTGTCCTGGTCTTCAGAAATCATATTTTGTGTTTAAGTACTAAGTAAGTCAGACACCAGATATTGTGTCTTAGTACTTAAGTGTACCAATATGCTCAAACACCGCCTAAAACAACTCGAAGAGACTGAATATCATATAAAAACATGTTTCATGTCATATATTTGTAATTTCTCCCTATGCTGTACGTGTCCTGCCCTCCAATAGTCAGACACCATATATGGTGCATGGACTGAGTGCATGTTCCCTCGCTCCCATAAGACCTCCTGTAGGTAATTTATGACATTCATTATGAAAAAGAAAGGAAATGGGGTAAATGTCAAGGAGACGACATCCCATATCCAGGTTAAAACGACCCAAAACAAAGCATCTAGGGGTCACCGTACGGTCTTCAACACAGTGAGGAACCTCACACCATATAGCAAGCCCTAAATGGCCCAAAAGGGTAACAAAGTGGATAAATCAATGGAAAAAACCACATCCAATAACCCAAATATCAAGAAACTAAAATTTTATAAGAAGACACGGACAAGTGAATCACCAACATATTCCTGACTTGGGGACAGGCGCAAAAATTGCGGTGGGGTTAAATTCGTTTTCTTGGATCCAAACCCTCCCCCTATGATGTTTTGACCTTATTAAAGCACTCTGGTTGCATTTTATGGGTTGTATTGGGGTTCTGTGATCATTTCAATTCGCTCACCATATATGGTGCATAATGATTTGTCAAGCCTCGAAATTCCCTCTGACCCGATCCCCACACACCATATATGGTGTGTGAGGATCGGCTCAGAGGGAATTTCGGGGCTTGATGTTTCCAAAGGGAAGTAACTCTAGTATATTATTAACACATTTGAAAAAACACACTGGTCGAATCTTATCTCTACCTGAGTTACCATATTTTCAGATATTATGATTGGCCAGCGGACCATCCTCGGGCTTGAAAAGCTTCATTCACTTTTTATGGTGTCTAAAGACTTAAGTAATCTGATATGCCCAAACAATGCCTAATTCAACTTAAATGGGCTATTGTGATGTAAAACCACGATTTACGAAACATACTTGTACATGTTGTATTTACCCCATGGTGTGTGCAATGTTCCTTCAGAAATCTGACACCATATATGGTGGCTATGTACTAAGTAAGTCAGACACCAAATATGGTGTCTAAGTACTTAAGTATACCGATATGCTCAAACACCGCCTAAAACAACTTGAATAGACTACACATCATGTAAAAACATGCTTCATGTGAAATATCTGTACTTTCCCCTATGTTGTGCCTGTCCTGCCATCCAATATTCAGACACCATATATGGTGTGTGAACTAAGTGCCTGTTCCCTCGCTCACATAAGACCTCCTGTAGGTTACTAATGACCCTTAATGATGTATTTGAGCTTATCTAAGCATTTTGGTTGCATTTTGCGGGTTCCATTAGGGTTTGTGATCATTTAATCTTGCTCACCATATATGGTGCATAATGATTTGTCAAGCCTTGAAATTCCCTCTGACCCGATCCCCACACACCATATATTGTGTGTGTCTGGATCGGGTCAGAGGGAATTTCGGGGCTTGAGGTTTCCAAAGGGAAGTAACTCTAGTATATTATGAACACAGTTAAGAAAACACTCTAGTCGACTGTTATCTGTCCCTGCTATGATATACCAGTATCTTCTTATATTATGTTCTGCTAGCGGGACATTATCGGGATTGAAAAATCTTCATTCACCATATATGGTGCCTAAGTCCTTGAACACTCTGATATGCTGAAACAGTGCCTAATACAACTTAAATGGGCTAGATATGATGGAAAAAACATGATATACGCGACAGATTAGTAATTTTTAACCGATGTCCCTGCCCTGGTCTTCAGAAATCATACATCATATTTTGTGCTTAAGTACTAAGAAAGTCAGACACCAGATATGGTGTCTTAGTACTTAAGTGTACCAATATGCTCAAATACCGCCTAAAACAACTCGAAGAGACTGAATATCATATAAAAACATGATTCATGTCATATATTTGTAATTTCTCCCTATGTTGTACGTGTCCTGCCCTCCAATAGTCAGACACCATATATGGTGCGTGGACTAAGTGCATGTTCCCTCGCTCCCATAAGACCTCCTGTAGGTTATTTATGACTTTCAATGATGTTTTGACCGTATAAAAGCACTTTGGTTGCATTTTATTGGTTGTACTGGGGTTCTGTGATCATTTCATTTTGCTCACCATATATGGTGCATAATGATTTGTCAAGCCTCGAAATTCCCTCTGACCCAATCTTCACACACCATATATGGTGTGTGAGGATCGGCTCAGAGGGAATTTCGGGGCTTGAGGTTTCCAAAGGGAAGTAACTCTAGTATATTATGAACACATTTGAAAAAACACACTAGTCGACTATTATCTCTACCTGAGTTACCATATTTTCAGATATTATATTATAATATCTGAAAATATGGTAACTCAGGTAGAGATAATGATATAATTGGCCGGCGGACCATCCTCGGGCTTGAAAGGCTTCTTTCACCATTCATGGTGTCTAAAGACTTAAGTAATCTGAAATGCCCAAACACTGCCTAATTCAACTTAAATGGGCTAATGTGATGTAAAACCATGATTTACGAAACATACTTGTATTTACCCCATGGTGTGTGCAATGTTCCTTCAGTAATCTAACACCATATAAGGTGGCTATTAAGTAAGTCAGACACCACATATGGTGTCTAAGTACTTAAGTATACCGATATGCTCAAACACCACCTAAAACAACTTAGATAGACTACACATCATGTAAAAACATGCTTCATATGAAATATCTGTACTCCCCCTATGTTGTGCCTGTCCTGCCATCCAATATTCAGACACCATATATGGTGTGTGAACTAAATGCCTGTTCCCTCGCTCATATTAGACCTCCTGTAGGTTACTTATTACCCTTAATGATGTATTTGAGCTTATCTAAGCATTTTGGTTGCATTTGGGTTTTGTGATCATTTCATCTCGCTCACTATATATGGTGCATAATTTGTCAAGCCTCGAAATTCCCTCTGACCCGATCCCCACACACCATATATGGTGTGTGAGGATTTGGTCAGAGGGAATGTCGGGGCTTGAGGTTTCCAAAGGGAAGTAACTCTAGTATATTATGAACACAATTAAAAAAACACTCTAGTCGACTGTTATCTGTCCCTGCAATGATATACCGGTATCTTCATATATTATGATCAGCTAGCGGGACATTATCAGGATTGAAAAATCTTCATTCACCATATATGGTGCCTAAGTCCTTGAACATTCTGATATTCTCAAACAGTGCCTAAATCAACTGAAATTGGCTAGATATGATGGAAAAACTTGATTTACGCAACAGATTTGTAATTTTTAACGGATGTGCCTTTCCTGGTCCTCAGAAATCATACACCATATTTGGTGTATAAGTACTAAGTAAGTCAGACACCCGATATGGTGTCTTAATACTTAAGTGTACCGATATGCTCAAACACCGCCTTAAACAACTTGAACAGACTGAATATCATATAAAAACATGTTTCATGTCATATATTTGTAATTTCTCCCTATGTTGTACGTGTCCTGCACTCCATATCTGGTGCGTGGGCTACGTTAATGAAGGGAAGATAAAAGGGAACACTTACACTGGCCGAACATTAAAATCACATGTCACAATCAACCAAGGAACTGCACAAGAAAAATAATAAAATGACAAAAGAAAAACATAGATAAACATAGATAACGGTAGGAACTCAGGATAGTGCATGTTTTCTCGCTCCCAAAAGACCTCCTGTAGGTTCATTTGTGACTTTCAATGATGTTTTTGACCTTATTTAAGCAGTTTGGTTGCATTTTATCGGTTGTATTGGAGTTATGTGATCATTTCATTTCGCTCACCATATATGGTGCATAATGATTTGTCAAGCATCCAAATTCCTTGAAGGCCTCCGTTACCCAAAACTATAGCTCAAAATGTAGGCAGGAGACCCTGCTATCTGAATAAGACCCGTATTTGGTTCTACAAAGGCCCTGTATTTCATGGGAAGTGGATTATGAGGGGTAGAGAGGGTAATTTTCCCAAGTCCATCTTCGCTTCCCTACACCTAAGGCCCCAAGGCTGTGCGAGTTACCCAAGCCTTCCCTACATGTGTAGACAAGGGTCTTAGCTTTCTAAATATACCATACGTATCTTCCTAGTACGTCCCCTAAAGGAGAAAAACGCCTAAAAACCAAAGAGCGGTACAGGGTATCCATGGCAGGATGCAGATCAGGGGTCATACCAGGTCCAATTTTCGCCTTGGCAGGCCCTCGGGATGGGTCAATTTCAACAAACGAGGGTTCTAAATGTAGCTAAGATGTTCTCCTAACTAGGTATAGCATGAACTAGTTGATATAAGGCAGGCGACAGCCATTAAGGTTATAAAATCTAAGGCCGGTACCCTAAATCAGCTAATATTCAACCATAATATTCTCCATTTCCGGTCACTTCCTTGGCCCTGAAGGCCGCCATTCCCCCCAAACTATAGCTCAAAATATAGGTAGGGGACCCTTCTATCTGAATAAGACTCCCATTTGGTTCTTCAAAGGCCCTGTATTTCATGGGAAGCGGATTATGAGGGGTAGAGAGGGTAATTTTCCCAAGTCCATCTTCTTGTCCCTGCACCCAAGGCCCCCAGGCTGCGCGAGTTACCTCAAACCTTCCCTAAATGTGTAGATAAACGTCTTAGCTTTCCAAATATACCATAGGAATCTTCCTAGTACGTCACCGTAAGGAGAAAAACGCCCAATACCAAAGAGCGGTACATGGTATCCATGGCAGGATGCAGATCAGGGATCATACCAGGTCCGATTTTCGCCTTAACAGGCCCTCGGAATTAGTCAATTTCAACAAACGAGGGTTCAAAATGTAGCTAAGATGTTCCCCTAACTAGATAAGGCATGAACTAGTTGATATAAAACAAGCACATCCGTTAGGGTTATAAAACCTTAGACCGGTACCTTAAATCTGCTAATATCCAACCATAAGATTTCTCTATTTACGGTCACTTTCTTGGCCCTGAAGGACTCCATTACCCCAAACTATAGCCCAAAATGTAGGAATGTAACCCTGCTATCTGATTAAGGCCCGTATTTGGTTCTACAAAGGCCCTGTATTTCATGGGAAGCAGATTATGAGGGGTAGCGAGGGTAATTTTCCCAAGACCATCTTTGTTTCCCTACACCCAAGGCCCCCAGGCTGTCCGAGTTACCTCAAAGCTTCCCTAAATGTGTAGATAAAGGTCTTAGCTTTCTAAATACACCAAAGGTATCTTCCTAGTACGTCGCCGTAAGGAGAAAAACACCCAATACTAAAGAGCGGTACATGGTATCCATGGCAGAATGCAGATCAGGGGTCATACCATGTCCGATTTTCGCCTCGGCAGGCCCTTGGGATTGGTTAATTAAAAAAAAAACGACGGTTCAAAATGTAGCTAAGATGTTCCCCGAACTAGATAAGGCATGAACTAGTTGATATAAAACAAGCAACAGCCGTTAGGGTTATAAAACCTAAGGCCGGTACCTTAAATCAGCTTATATCCCACCATAAGATTATCCATTTCCGGTCACTTCCTTGAAGCTGAAGGCCTCCATTACCCCAAACTATAGCTCAAAATGTAGGGGTGTAACCCTGTTATCTGATTAAGGCCTGTATCTGGTTCTACAAAGGCCCTGTATTTCATGAGAAGCGGATTATGAGGCGAAGAGAGGGTAATTTTCCCAAGTCAATCTTTGTTTCCCTACACCCAAGGCCCCAAGGCTGCAGGAGTTACCTCAAACCTTCCCTAAATGTGTAGATAAGGGTCTTAGCTTTCTAAATATACCAAAAGTATCTCCCTAGTACGTCCCCGGAAGGAGAAAAACGCCCAATACCAAAGAGCGGTACAGGGTATCCATGGCAGGATGCAGATCAGGGGTCATACCAGGTACGATTTTCGGCTCGGCAGGCCCTCGGGATGGGTCAATTTCAAGAAACGAGATTTCAAAATGTAGCTAAGATGTTCCCCTAACTAGATAAGGCATGAACTAGTTGATATAAGGCAAGCGACAGCCATTAGGGTTTTAAAAATTAAGGCCGGTACCCTAAATCAACTAATATCTAACCATAATATTCTCCATTTCCGGTCACTTCCTTGGCCCTGAAGGCCTCCATTACCCCAAACTATAGCTCAAAATGTAGGGATGTAACCCTGCTATCCGAATAAGGCCCGTATTTTGTACTACAAAGGCCCCGTATTTCATAGAAAGCGCATTATGAGGGGTAGAGAGGGTTAAATTTTCCCAAGTCCATCTTCGTTTCCCTACACCCAAGGCCCCAGGCTCCTCGAGTTTCCTCTAACCTTCCCTAAATGTGTAGATAAAGGTCTTAGCTTTCGAAATATAAAAAGGTATCTTCTTAGTACGTCGTCATAAGGAGAAAAACGCCCAATACCAAAGAGCGGTACAGGGTGTGCATTGCAGGATACAGATCAGGGGTCATACAAGGTCCAATTTTTGCCTCGGCAGGCCTTCGGGATTGGTCAATTTCAACAAACGAGGGCTCAAAATGTAGCCAAAATGTTCACCTAACTACATAAGGCATGAACTAGTTGATATAAAACAAGCAACAGCCGTAAGGGTTATAAAACCTAAGGCCAGTACTTAAATCAGCTAATATCCAACATAACATTTTCCATTTCTGGTCACTTCCTTGGCCCTGAAGGCCTCCATTACCCGAAACTATAGCTCAAAATGTAGGGATGTAACCCTGCTATCTGATTAAGGCCCGTATTTGGTTTTACAAAGGCCCTGAATTTCATCGGAAGCAGTTTATAAGGGGTAGAGAGGGTAATTTTCCCAAGTCCATCTTCGTTTTCCTACACCCAAGGCCCCAGGCTGCGCGAGTTACCTTAAACCTTCCCTTAATGTGTAGATGAGGGTCTTTGCTTTCTAAATATACCAAAGGTTTCTCACTAATACGTCCCCGTAAGGAGAAAAACGCCCAATACCAAAGAGCGGTACAGGGTATCCATGGAAGGATGCAGATTAGGGGTCTTACCAGGTCCGATTTTCGCCTCGGCAGGCCCTTGGGATTGGTCAATTTCAACAAATGAGGGTTCAAAATGTAGCTAACATGTTCCCCTAACTAGATAAGGCATGAACTAGTTGATATAAGGCAAGCGACAGCCGTTAGTGTTTTACAAATTAAGGCCTGTATCCTAAATCACCTAATATCCAACCATAATATTCTCCATTTCCGGTCACTTCCTTGGCCCTGAACCCCTCCATTACCCCAAACTATAGCTGATAATGTAGCTAAGATGTTCATCTAACTAGATAAGGCATGAACTAGTTGATATAAAACAAGCAACAGCCGTTAGGGTTATAAAACCTAAGGCCGGTACCTTAAATCAGCTAATATCCCACCATAAGATTATCCATTTCCAGTCATTTCCTTGGCTCTGAAGGCCTCCATTTCCCCAAACTATAGCTCAAAATGTAGGGATGTAACCCTGCTATCTGATTAAGGCCCGTATTTGGTTCTACAAAGGCCCTGTATTTCATTGGAAGCGGATTATGAGGGGTAGAGAGGGTAATTTTCCCAAGTCCATCTTCGTTTCCCTACACCCAAGGCCCCCAGGCTGCGCGAGTTACCTCAAACCTTCCCTAAATGGGTAGATAACGGTCTTAGCTTTCTAAATATACCAAAGGTATCTTCCTAATACGTCGCCGTAAGGAGAAAAACGCCCAATACCAAAGAGCGGTGCCGAGTATCCATGACAGGATGCAGATCAAGGGTCATACCAGGTCCGATTTTTTCCTCGGCAGGCCCTCGGAATTGGTTAATTTCAACAAACGAGGGCTCAAAATGTAGCTAAGATGTTCACCTAACTAGATAAGGCATGAACTAGTTGATATAAAACAAGCAACAGCCGTTAGGGTTATAAAACCTAAGGCCGGTACCTTAAATCAGCTAATATCCCACCATAAGATTATCCATTTCCAGTCATTTCCTTGGCCCTGAAGGCCTCCATTACCCCAAACTATAGCTCAAAATGTAGGGATGTAACCCTGCTACCTGAATAAGGCCCGTATTTGGTTCTACAAAGACCTGTATTTCATGGGAAGCGGATTATGAGGGGTAGAGAGGGTAATTTTCCCAAGTCCATCTGCGTTTCCCTACACCCAAGGCCCCCAGGCTGNGATGAAAAATAAAGATTTGACATATTTAGAAAAATTGCAATTTTGGCCCCTTTGACCCTAGTAGCTCAGAAACGGCAAGAGCTACGCCAAATCCATTGACATACTACTGTAAGCTCAGATCAAGAGGAATCCAAAGAAAAAAATCCCATCAAAATCCGATGAAAATTAAGATTTGACATATTTAGAAAAATTGCAATTTTGGCCCCTTTGACCCCTCGTAGCTGGGAAACGGTAAGAGCTACGCTAATTCCATTGCATATTTCTGAAAGCTTAGATCAAGGGGAATCCAAAGAAAAAAATCCCATTGAAATCCGATGAAAAATAGAAATTCTACATAATCTGCAAATTCGCAATTTTGGCCCCTTCGGCCCCTCATAGCAGAGAAAGGAAACAAGTTACCAAAAATCTAATAGCTGAGTGCCA
>MJUU01009160.1:52861-67940 GCA_002080025.1 Modiolus philippinarum
AGTTATTAGCCAAAAACTGCAATTTACCCCTTTGTTCTATTTTTAGCAATGGCGGCCATGTTTTTTGACCGGCCAACTAATCGAACATAACTTTGAGAAGCCATACCCTGGTGATGATTCAGGCCAAGTTTGGTTACATTTGGCCAAACGGTTTCAGAGGAGAAGATTTTTGAAAATGTTGACGGACGGACGGACGACGGACAACAGACGATGGATGCAAAGTGATGACAATAGCTCACATGGCCCTTCAGGCCAGGTGAGCTAAAAAAGCTATGAATGACTAAAATCTTCACTTCTTACTCTTATTCATTACTTACCTGACCAATAGTCACCAACTCATTTTCTAAATCAACCAATGAGCTGCCAGCTCTCTCTTTAACAGGTTGATTATTCTGTGGTACCTGACAAGACAGTTGACAAGAGCCTAAGTTATTGTTTTTTCTGTTTTAATCAAGTGATTATAAGTCTATATTCTATTACTGGAATATTATAAATAAATAAAGTATATTTTTAATTCAAAATTTTGTATTAATAATCAATACTTCAATATTGATATTCAACTAGTTATAATTTTTTGACTATGGAGAAACATGCAATTTATCATAATTGTTTGTTTTTAAATATATATCATTGTGTATATTGCTTATTAGAATACTAAATTTGCAATGTTTATTGTTTATGTTAAAACTGGTTGCATAATGTTTTTAACCAATCTCCATTCTTATCTATTTCCTCTTGATGTATTAGTGTGTTGAACATGGTGCTAAAGTATGTCAGTAAAATTTCTTACAAACAAGTGAAGCCACAATATACAACTACATTGCATTCCTACAACTGCATAAACTAATTAAGCTTATTACACACAACATTAAGTGCTGGAAAAGGGACAATAACCTAAATTACTCATCTGTCCCATCAATTTCTCTGAGAAACCCATGAAATTTTAATCCTAATAATGAGTGTGCTATATTCCCTGCTTGTGATATTTTAAATGTGACATGATTCTGCTAGATGAACAACCAAAATTGGGTAACAAAATTTTATTCAAACTAGCCTTTATGTTTAAGAGTCCGCCTTTTATGACTTTTACACTATTAACAACTAACACCTTAATTCAATGTCAAATTTTGACATCTGAAATAAAATGCATTAAAACCACAAAAATTTATTTAGGGAAACTTCAGGAAAATCTAAATTAAGTTTAATTCTTGCTGACTAATTATTGGCATATCTACCACAGGTATCATTTTAACAAATACAACCATATAGAGATATTTATTTGATATATCAGACACAAAAGGGCTATAATCCAAGACCTTCTGTGATCAAGATTTAGTCCAGCTTTCCGAGCAGTTTGTACAAATGATCATTTATTCATATATCCCTGAAGTTCAAATGTTATCTATGTATATGATGTGTAAGCAACCATTTGACCATGTGTACACATGTCAAAATCCATTTTTCTTAGTAATGAATAATGTTACCAAGTTTGGTTCCAACGGACCCAGTGGTTTTAATATAAGTTTGTAAATAAATTGAACAAATACAAATAAAACCTGACGGCAAAAAAAAATTACTTGGATTACATTTTTTAATTTTGATTTTACAATGAAAGGATTGAAACTTAAAATCTGATGCCAAAAGCTGTAAATACCATTATTCCCAATAAATACAACCAGTGATAAGACTAGACAAACAAAATAAATACCGAAATTTCAAAACTCCCTCCTGACCTTATTTTTACAAAGTGGCACCACAACAAAACCAAAGTAAATGACAACACAAGACTTACTTCATAAATATGTTCTGATATAACATCATACCCATTATATATGTACAGTTCCTTGTTATGGTTCAAAAAGAAAAAATATTTATATTTCTTAGGTATACAAAGGATAGGAAAAAGGTAAACTGTTGAGATACATATGTATTAGTGCTCATAATTAATGTAGATGTTTTGTATTGAAGGATTTTTTTCTGTATTAAATCAGTTAAGAAAAATCAAAAGGATAAATTAAGGTATTTTATTGTCTTTATGAAAGGCTATCAGTTTTCCCTGCAAGCATGTTTTATTGAAATATACTTCATAATTTCCCCTAAAAATTTAATGTTTATTCACACACATTGATTTATAAAATGATGCAATACATTCTATGTGAGAAAGTTTTTAGACTTTGAATTAGGCTTCAAAGAGGTTCTATTATGTCTATTAAAGGGAGACAATTAAATAATGTATACGAAGGGAGATAATTCTACTTACAGAATAGACAGGCTCCTCATCTGTATTTGATTCTGTGTTTAATTCACCATCTAACTTAATAACTAAAAAAACAAAACAATTAAATTTCACTTGCATGATGTTGTCCATTCTTTAAGAATAACTAGTTCTTATTCGATCGACACCGTATTAAAGACAAGGGATATCTTCCACGAGTGTGAGAAATTCCGTTTTTTTTCTGTGTTAAACAACGGTAGAATTTCTAAAACAAGTAGAAGATATCCCGATCTTTAATTTTGGTCGAATATAAGAACCTATTTCTTCCGTAAAATACGACAACCAACTCTAAAAAAGTAAATCTTACCATTTTTTGTGGAGATCTCAATTGTGACATGGTAAAAATTGTGAACTGGAATAAATCGCAACGTTGGATTGGACAATTACAGTAAGACAGCTTCAAGCGACCCTGTCATCTATGGACATGGAAAATGTCTATTTACGGAATAAGATATAATGCTTAGTAGTTGATGGAATCATCTCTATTACTGAGAACTCTTATCTCAGCTGATTTTGACATAACTTAAATGCCTCATTTGTCTCCAGCAGCTACAAAATATTGTTTGATGTTTTATTTTTGTATTGTATCTGTACTGAATAAAAACATGCAAAAGTTGTTGACCATCTGTACATTGTTTTTTTGACATTATTGAATTTGACAGGAACATAGTTGCCAACCTCTGACAATGAAAAATCATGTCATGACATGACATGATATACCAAAAAGCATGTAAAAACGTGCGACATACTTTCTGATTAGTGTACAAATATATATGAAAACCAATTTACTACTAATAACTCCAATTGTATTCAACATATGCCTGTTTTGCTAATTTTAGAACAAGCTGACAAGGTACATAATTAAAACAATTGCAAGTTTGGTTGAATTTATAGGAAAGCAAGCCAACATTAGAAAAAAAAATTAGTAAAGAGTTTCTAAGCCTTGTGATTGATGACCCCATCATTCAACGAATTTTCTCTAGTTGATAAGGTGGTAATGGTTTGGACCCATTTTGACAGATTAAGAGTTTCAAATGCGCCCAAGCTTTTGTATATCTGACTAGATTACTTTCTGTAAACATGGTAAATGATCAATATAAATGTGTTTACTGCAAAGGCCCCCTACTCTTTTACTTTAAGGTTAAAGGCCCCTTTTTCAGTTCAATGTTAAACCTATGGGAAATTTATGTAAAACCTCCAGCCTTAACGGCTTGTTGGTTCTTCACCAAACTTCGTTTGCAGATATTTGTTTCATTTATGCATACAAAGCTACCATTTGTTGCAAGTTTTATCAACAAATGAATGAGTTATTTATGATAATCAATATAAAAAACAGCAAATCATTCAAACAGACTGCATTTTTGTCCTAGAAAACATCCAACTACCTCAATATTTTCAAGATTTTTTCTGCAAAATCATTCAATTTGTTGATACTAGCATAAAATAATGGTAGCTTTGCATTGCCAATTATCTCAATAATTTGCAGATAAATTTTTGGAATAAACCAACAAGCCGTTAAGGCTGGGGATTTTACACAAAATTCCCATAGGTTTACATTGAACTGAAAAGGGGACCTTTAACCTTAAATCTTCAAACCCAGACGCCCAAATTTTGTCTTGGTACCACGAATCTGGTACAAAAATATAGTTTTCTCTTTGCACTTGTGTCTTTAGTCGACGCAACCAACCAAGAAATTGAAACGAATTATGATTCAAAACCAGTTGTTTACCAGAAATCGAAGTTTTCGATTTACCCTACGCTCATGAAAAGTCCGGAGAATCACGGGAATCGATAGCGCTAATAACCAAAAATATTAACCTCGAATGTGGAAAAGTCAAGAGAATCACGAAAACCGCGATATCGCTAATAACCAAAAACGTAAACAACGAAAAGCGTGTAATGGCATGTGAAGTTCGGAAAAGCGTGTACACACAGTGTGACAAAATCTACGCTATAAACCGTTGAAAAAGCGTGTGTTACACGCGAAAATCATGTGAGTTGGCAAATATGGACAGGAATGAGGAAAACTTTTCACACTTTGTTTGCCATGACATTTTTCATTTCATTTAAAATTTGAGAAAGTAAAAAGGTCAGAAGTTTTTCATTGCAAAAAAATCAGAATATTACAGTAAATCTGTACAAGTAAATAATCAATCTGTTAGTAGTGTACATAAAGTCTCTAGCATTGTTTCCAGTTTATTACGTATATTTCTCATCGAAATAGTTAAATTTTTCACATTTTAAAGTTCGAGGTTTACCAGAGAACTTTAAAATATGAAAATTGAACTATCGAGATGTGAGAAATTATCAACAATGTTAGAGATTGTTTCTCTACTTTCTACTCAATTTATGTGATTTACTTAGTAAAGCAATATCCGTAGTCTCTAGTCTTAAGTATGCCACCATTTTGTTGCCATCATCGTTGCTATGTGTATCCTTACGCCATTCATTGAAACGGGTGTTGAATATAATATTTTTAACAAGTGTGGATCGTATTGCAAGGCATTACAGAAGTCCATTACCGGTGGAATAATTCTTTGTTATACTAGCAAAAATAGTTGAAGAAGAAAAGTCTTCCGAGCCCAAGGCCCATAACTCCGTCAAAAATCAATGGTCCCAACCCATACTCATAGTTGATCTGTAACCCAGAGTGGTTGATTTACAATGCATATATCAGCTTAATATCTGAAACCGTTTAGAAAAAAAAGTCAGGAAAACCTATATTTACCAAAATTTTCTGAGTGCAAGGTCCATAACTCCGTCAAATATCAATGGAATGCAACCAAACTCTATCTTGATCTGCAAGTCATAGTGGTAGACTCACAGAGCAAATATTCCCTTAATATCTGGAACGGTTTAGAAAAAAAATCCAAAAAACCTATATTTTACAAAAATTTTCAAGTCAAAGGCCCATAACTCCATCAATAATCAATGGACCGGAACCAAACTCAATCTTGATCTGTAACTCATAGTGGTAGACTCACATGCAAATATTAGCTTCATATCTGGAACGGTTTAGAAACTAGAGCTGTTGCCGAATGGCAATGCCCCCGCTTATTGAACCCTGAATCAATATGGCAAGTGCAAATTTAAGTGTGTGTTGACACAATACAGGTGTTGACACAGTACAGGCATGGACACAATGATATGCTTTTTCCAAAATATATAAAAGGGAAGTTCTGAGTCTGAATATCAATTCTATTGGTGCTGGGCAATCTTCCAGAAAAGTTTCGTCCATTTTGAGGTACTTTTAATTTTCCCACCTTTTTCCAGTTTCCATCGCAACAGCAGCCATTTTGAAAATTCTGAGACCCAAAATCATTTCTATGGGTGCTACACATCCTTCTTGTAAAGTTTCATCAAATTTGAGGCACTTTGAATTTTCCCGCCTTTTTACAGTTTCCATGGCAACTGCGGCCATTTTTAATATTGCAAGAGATATGTGTATGCACATCTACTTATTGTCAGTAAGATTCCTTTGAAGTTGTTGGAATTTGGTTGCAAACTTTCTAAAACAAGTGTGGACCCAAATTGATGTCTCGCCTGCCCTACTTTGTCGCAAAATTGATGTGAAAACTCAAACTGCCTAAATCAGAAAACTTAACATGTTCGCCAGACTGTGAAATTAGATTAACTGAAAAAAAAGCAATACAGCAGACTGTCATGTATCACCCAAAACAAAAATGCCAAATAACAGTGACCTTCCACTGCTATAGAAAAACCAAACATGTTCACTAGACCGTGAAAATGAGGTCAAGGGCGAAAGCCAAATAGCAGGCTGTAATCTTCCATCTAAGACAAAAACACGTACCAAATATTATTGACCTACCACTTATAGTTACTGAGAAACTAAACTAAGCACAAAAACTTAACATGATCACTGGACCATGAAATTGAGGTCACAGACAAAACCATATGGCAGACTGTCATATACTACCCAAGACCAACATACATACAAAATATCATTGACCTACCACTTATAGTTACAGAGAAATTGACCTAATCAGAAATACTTATCATGCTCACTAGACCGTGAAATTGAGGTCAAGGACAAAAGCCATATGACAGACTGTCATGTACTACCCAATACCAACCTACATACCATATATCATTGACCTACCACTTATAGTTACTAAGAAACTAAACTTAGCACAAAAACTTAACATGTTCATTGGACCGTGAAACTAAGATCACAGACAAAAGCCATATAGCAGACTGTCATGTACTACTCCAGGGCTCACCACACTTCAGAAAACAGGGAGACTTGAAGTCTCCCTAAGGACACAGATAGGGAGACTCCAGGACATGACCAGGAGACTTTTTAACACGCATCCGCATGATTTTCTAACAATTTTTTACTTTTTTTCAGGTCTATATCAAATTTTAACAAACAAAAATATAAATAAGTTTTTAATCATTAAAAACATTATATTCATCTAATATGATATGAATGTAATTAAACTTTATTTTATAATTTATAAATTCTTTTGATATTTATCATTTTGAAAATTACCCAAAATGAACACATTTTTTAGGTACTTTACATTTCAGGTTAGATTTATGTGAATTAAAGTTTAATAAAGTGAAAATAGTCAAATCATAAATTAATCAATACATACTGAATGCCCAATAATGTACAAACAACATTTTTTATTTATCTGCTCCGGGAAATAGGTAGTTCTTTGTTTTTGTTCTATAAATAGTTCACTTCCGGTTTGCTTCCAAGTGGGAAACTTAAATGTTGTGGGCAATTTCCATTGAATATTTCAATAAATTAATAGTAAAAGGTCAGTTTGCCTTGTTGTCACTATCATGAATGGATATGTATAAGGTTTTAGCCGTGCAATGAACAGGAATGATCTTCAGAAATCTTGCCATTTTACTTCCTGCTACCGGAAATAGACAGAAATAGAAATGCAAATGCCAAGATGTACAGAGACTTTTAAAATCCATAGGGCGACTTCCAGTCGCTTTTTGGAACAACTTCAGGCCACTTGAGGCCCAACAGGGCGACATTATCGCCCTAATCGCCCAGTTTGGTGAGCCCTGCTACTCAAGACCAACCTAAATACCAAATATCATTGACCTACCACTTATAGTTACTGAGAAAATGACCTAATCATAAAAACTTAACATGCTCACTAGACCATGAAATTGAGGTCAAGGACAAAAGCCATATGACAGACTGTCATGTACTACCTAAGACCAACCTACATACCATATCTCACTGACCTACCACTTATAGTTACTGAGAAACTTAACATGTTCACTGGACCATGACATTGAGGTCACAGACAAAAGCCATATAGCAGACTGTCATGTACTACTCAAGACTAACCTATATACCAAATATCATTGACCTACCACTTAAAGTTACTGAGAAAGTGACCTAATCACAAAAACTTAACATGAAAGTTTATGCCACAGCCGCCGTCATACTTTGTATGCCTATGTCTCGCTTTCCGCACCTTTCGTCGCGAGCGGGACAAAAACATGAATAGTTGTGTTTTTCATTCATACGGACGGACGAATGGATGGACGGACGTATGAACGGACAGACAAGGGTAAAACAATATGCCCGCCAACTTTAAGTCGCAGCATAAAATAGTCCTGAAAACCTATATTTTACCTAAATTTTCTAAGTCAAACGCCCATAACTCCGTCCAAAATCAATTGACTGGAACAAACCACGAACATGATCTGTAACTCATAGTGAAAGACTCACATAGCAAATATTAGCTTCATATCTGGAACGGTTTAGAAAAAGAAGTCCGGAAAACCTATATTTTACCAAAATTTTCTAAGTCAANAATTCAATAAACCAGAACCAAACTCGAACTTGATCTGTAACTCATGGTGGTAGACTTACATGCCGAATATTAGATAAATATCTCTTCATATATATATTTTACAAAAGATCTCAGAACATTTATGATCTATATTTTGCCTTGGATTTTTTTGTATGTTTGATTTGCAAATGCGTATATTCTATAATTACTTTTTACAGAAAATAGTATGGGAAAAAAGTCCGGATAACTGAGTGTGACGGACTGACAGACTGAGGGAGTGCAAACCTAAAGTCCCCTTCGGCGAAGCCAGTAGGGGACTAATAAAAATGTCATATTATCAATAAATCGAGTTATCTTAGTCATAAAAATGCCAAAAACATTTTGCTAGACAATGATGCAGGTGTTTATTTCATCAACATCCGGTTGCACTATCTCTAGACACTAACACAAGACATTTCCATGATTGACCATTTGCCAACTCAGATCAAATTTCCAATCATGTTGATTATTATTTCGATAACCAATCTGTCAGGAGGTGTTTAAATTTGCTAGAAATTAGAGAAAAGGTTTTGTTGTTTTGTTTTCGGGTAATTGCTTGACTGTTGTACATATAAATGTTCTACTGGGTACTAGAATTCACTGGATTGCAGCTATTCCAAAGGTCCATTAGACATTGGCAAAAGTCCAGTAATTTTCTGTTTGGTCTAGTAAAAATTTCTTTCAAGTCAGACCAAATGTCTAGTAAAGAATTTTGTAAATTCTGAGAAGTCTTTTTCAAAGTTAATTCCGTCCCAACAAAATCAAATTATAATTGATTAAATCAATTTGATTTTTCCTAGTAACAAGTTACTTTTATATATTGCTAAAGTGGATCGAAGGGAAGAAATTTTCAGTTTTTATTGGTGTAAGTAAATATTGGTCCAGTAATACCTGATTTGGTCAAGTAATGATTTGACTAATACTGGGCTGAATGTCCTGTAAATGACTGGATACTTTCAGAGGCATAGCTGCATAGTTGTACATCAATATGTTATTATACTGGTGTGTTGTACATGTATCTGTTCCTTCCTGTGCAGGAATCAACTGAATTGTTGTAAGCAAGAATACATGTATGTGTCGAACAGACACAGTGCCCCCCCTCCTCCCACAACTGTTTTGAACAATGCTTTATTTCTTGATTAGTAATGAGTGAAGTTGGTGCCAGGGATAATTATTCATATGATTTTTAAATATCATACCCTAATGTTTATTTATATAAAGCTGAATGATAATACCATGCATATTTCACAGAAAACAGACTAAGACCTGCTATATATCCCCCTTCCTTCGGCGATTAGTGAAGCATGATGTTGGCTGTGTGGGTAAATTCTTCTGATTTTGGTAATATGTAATTTTTTTTATGTGGTTTGTTTCTATTGATTTATTCACTTTTTTACCTTTTTTGGGGCCATTTAGAGCTTGCTATATGGTGTGAGGTTCCTCACTGTGTAGAAGACCGTACGGTGACCCTTAGATGCTTTGTTGTGGGTCTTTTTAACCTGGATATGGGATGTTGTCTCCTTGACATTTACCCCATTTCCTTTCTTTTTCATATATATATCAAGTTTAACAATAATAGCATACATCTTTCACAAAAAAGAAACCTACATCTGTGGGTAAATGCTACATAGGACAGACAGAGGGACCGAGAAACAGACACCATAATCTAACACTTTATGTCCCCCTACTTTTATTGTAATTTTGTTCCAGAAATTCACTGACCTGAAGTACATCATACTGTGTAAGGGAATTAAACTTTAGTATTTTTCAATGTATCTGTTGTATTGTGAACAGGACCTGGCTTGTTTGTTGTACAGCATACTGTTAATATATATGTAAGAATGAGCTTTTTTTGGTAAATGTATGTGTTTGGCAAATACTACCATCATACATAAAAAGACCATTATTTTTACCATTAGGGTCTTGTTTCTCTTCTGCCTTTTCTTCTTTTTCCTGTTGTTTTTTGGCTTCCTCCATTTCTTTTTTCTTTCTCTCAAATATAATTTGGAACAGATCACGTAATGTTAACACAACTGCTTCAGCCTGTCAATACAAAATGTACAAAATACTTTGTTTGCAATGTAAAACTAGGCTCCATCTTAAAAAATACCTTAATTAAGGTATTTTATTGTCTTTACCTAAGCCAGTCATTACTTGGCAAAACACAAGTGTTTCCAAAGTATTTTGAGGGGCCAGAAATATCTTTTGCCTTAATGTGGAGGGGGGACAGCAATACATATTCCTCCATAAAAAAAATATGTGCATTTGTCTTTTTTACCGAAATATTCATTAAATGTTCAATAAATTTGATATTGCATATTGCTGGTATAATCTCTAGTGTAGAAATGTCGTTTCTTTTTAGAATTGATTGTTGATTTTATATTTCTCTAAAAAATATTTGACGTTTAAACTGGTTCTGACCCATTAGATAAATTTCTATATTCAACATATGTTGAATAAATCTCCTTGCTACATCCCATTATCCACTGACAAATATAATGGTTAAACTTTAAAAATTTTGAAAAGCTTGGCAAGACTCACAAATAAAATTGAACTATCTCTTGTGTATAAAATATGGTAATGAGCAGGATCTTGTGGCATAATCTATATTTACTTACTGCTTTTTCTGTTTTGATTGCATAGAACTGATGTTTTTTATCCTCTGTACTGTAAATATAACCAAAAGCCCTGGAGTCATTCATGTCACGGGCTATAAACGATACTTTGTGTACTGGATGTGAATGTTCAACAACCTGAAACAGAAGTGATTAAAATAGATTGTTAATAATACATGTTAAATACAGAATAATGGTAGTTTTGAAAGTCAAGTCAAGATCTTCAAAACTACCATTATTGTCTTTACTGGCAAAGTCATGATTTCATTTTCGTGACGCCATTGCCTGATATTTTCTTTTATTGACAATATGTACATTTTCTCTTTGATCTTCCTGACTGATATTTTCAGTATCTCCGTACTGACCCTGATACAAGAAAATAACAGGAAATGACGTCACGAATATCACATCATGACTCTTATGACGTTGCCGATAAAAACAATAATGGTAGTTTTGAAGGTCTCGACAGAAAATATCACCAGTATCACAGCTCGTCCTATCGGACTCAACGTGATACAGTGATATTTTCTGTCTCAACCTTCAAAACTACCATTATTCTATATGTATCAGGTCAGTATGGAGAAAATATCAATATCAGTCAGTAAGATCAAAGAGAAAAATGTACATATTGCTGATAATAAAGAATAATTCTGTTTTGTATGTTGCTTGATCAATGAATGTAATTCAAACTCAAATTTCTTCTTGCTGGAAATTTTTTCATACGTACATTTGCTCCATATCCTATCCATCAAGTTTTGTAACTTTTCTTAATTATGAAACATCTGTAAAATTGATAACATTTCAAGCTATTCTTCCACACGTTTAATATTATTTGACACTAGATATTCAACATAGTGGACTGTTATGCTTTTATTTTTACAGTTAAGTACAATATACCAAAATCTTAGATGCAACTTCATTGCGGATAATATACAGGTATTCATAATGTTCACATAACCATGTTGGTGACAGTATTTGCTGTCATTTCCATGAGAAAAAAGAAATATTTTATATTCACCAGTGACAATACAATCATTTATTTATTTTACAATAAAACTCATTACTATCTATATAATAGGAAAAAGAGGGAAAACGGGGAATGTGTCAAAGAGACAACAACCCAAAGGGGAATAATAACAACTCAAAGCCACCATAAGATCTTCAATGAACTGTGAGGAAACCCCATACCCAACGGCAGGTTGGAGTTGGCCCCTAAATAAAGAGAAATCAAGTTCAGCGAAATAAACATCATCCTAGACTCCCATAGACATAAAGTGAACTAACTAGAAAACAGACAAGACACACAAAGGCTTAATAAATTTCCTGACTTAGGACAGGCCCAAACCTGCTGCGGCAGGGTTAAACTAGTTGTATTGGGCCTAAACCTTCCCCCTATAGCCAATGTGATAAATCAAAAAAACAATCGTAACAACAGTAAAATTTAATTGGCAACAGGACTGGGTCAATTGTGAAAAGTGTGTGTTGACATAATACACATGATACAGGTGTTGACACAGTACAAGTATGGACACAATGATATACCTCTTCCTTTTTTTAAAAAAAAGTATAAAGGGAAGTTCTGAGCCCCAAAATCTATTCTATGGGTGCTAAGCAATCTTCCTGTAAAGTTTCATACATTTTGAGGCACTTTAAGTTTCCCCCCCTTTTTACAGTTTCCATGGCAATGGCAGCCATTTTGAAAATTCTGAAACCCAAAATCATTTCTATGGGTGCTAGACATCCTTCTTGTAAAGTTTCATCAAATTTGTGGCACTTTGAATTTTCCCGCCTTTTTTGATTTTCCATGGCAACCCCGGCCATTATTCCAAAAAAATATGTGTGTGCACAACTTCTTATTGTAAGTTAGATTCCAGTGAAGTAGTTGGAATTCGTTTGCAAACTGTCTAAAAAACATGAAAAGTTGTGTTTTTAATTGGTACGGACGGACAGACGGATGGACAGACAAGGGTAAAACAATATACCCCACGACTTTTCGTCCCGGGGGCATAAAAATCTATTGTTTTGTTTCTGGTCCCTCGAACTACCTTAAAACACAACTACATATAAATGTTATACATGTACTACAGCCTACACTTATTACCATGTACACATTTAATTTTGGACAATTCAAGTGTGTTTACTCTCTATGTAAGTAATGATAAACATTTTCTCCTTTTACCTTACATTACCCTTGATTCTCTGGACACAGTTAACTTACCCCATGTCTAACATCCACAATTTTAATTCCTTCTTCCGACACATTAACAATAATTCTCTGTTTGTGGAGTCCTGAAGCTTTCACTTCAGCTTTTAACTTATGAATCTTTTCTTGGCACATTTTATCTCCTCTTGCATCTGATACTTCCTCAATTCCGATTAATTTAGCATTAAAACTAATACCTTCATTTTTAAATCTGTCGGGGTCATTCTTATCTATAAAAAGACAAAATTGTCTTGTGATAAACACAAATATAAGCCAAGAAAAAAAGAAAAGACAATATGTCCATGGGACACAGATGCCTACCCCTCCAGATAATTTATCAGGAAAAAGGAAGAAGTTGAGTCACAGTTCAGCTGATTACACGTCATACCAAAGATTCAGACTAAATATGGAATCCTTACTGCATACACATTTGTAACAAGTTCAGCTTTGAAAAGAAACCAAATATTTGGTGGGAACATATTAATTATACTTGTATAGGATCTGCCTGATTTCTCCCTACTGATAGCCTCTTACAAGTAATGTCATAGTAACAAAGATTTGTGCTTAGTCATGATAAAGGATATGCCTGATTTCTCCCTACTGATAGCCTCTTACAAGTAATGTCATAGTAACAAAGATTTCAAATGTAATTTCCTTGCTTTAAGAATTATAATAAATCCTGTTAACATTTCTGAAAGTTGTGGGTTTTACTTTGGATGTGTACATGTTCAAACTATTGAAAGCTCCCACTTTACTTTGGGTGTGTTTACTGAAACATGTTGGTTTTATGGTATACTTGCTCTTTTATGTCTTTGGAGTTTAAGCTCATGAAAATTTATAAACAAGTCTGCAAGTAGAGTAGCACAATTACAGCCAATTGGTATATCAACTTTCTCTGGATAAATAGCACAGGTGGTCTCCAAATGTGACAAATATATTATCAATACGACACAACACTCATGAGCATTCAGAACAGTGAATGTAGGGTTATTCAATATTTAGCAACAAATTCTGCTCAAATAGGTGCTAGGGGCTGTCTTGAACTAACTATGAGGTTTGAGCAAACCTAATTGTTGAAGATTCCCATGGTGACTTCAATGATGAATTACTATTTAAAAAGTGTTTCCAGTGCTTGGTTCTACCATGTATTTGTGGAGACTTTATTATTCTCATGTGCATTTATTCCATATCTTTTCATTGTTTTCTATTAATGTGTAAACATTGATGAAAACTGCTAGCTTTACGAGAATGTTCTTATTGGTGAAAGCTATTTTATAATTTTAGTTTTGGTTATTTTAACATAAATTTCTCCATACTTCCTGTTTCTTAATAAAAACCTTACCTATTTTTCTATTGACTCTGTATACCAGTACATTATTCTTTGGTGTGGTGGTGGTGGTTGTTGTTGTTGTGGGGGTGGGTTCTGTTACCGTGGTAACAGCTATGTTTTCTGTGGCGGGTGCTGCTTCCTCTGTAGTTGCCATGACTTTATCTTTACTGATGGTTTATAAATGTAGAACAATGACTGTTTTTATTAGTCCAGAGGCTGTCTATCTGTACATAAAATAATAAACATAGGATGTGAAATTCAGAACTATGCAGAATTTTATACATAATCAATTTACTGGTACTTTGTATAGAAATTCATAATATGACATTCAATCAACCAGGCATTAATATATGATCTCAAAGTGAAGGTATCCATTATTTACATTATCAAGTTTTTTTGTAATGCCCCTAGTCCAAAGATCTATAGTCATGCATTTTTTGTAATGAACTTATCTTAAAGAGGTCAGTCATTCCAACTACGAAGAATTTTTACCCTAGAAAAACAAATTTCAGAGACATGGTCATGATGGTCACATGTGGTTTTTAAAGTTAATTAAAGGGCTACGCCGAGCGCAGCATGATACGACCGCAGCATGTCGACCACTGAAATTTCAACAAAAGTAGTTTAAAGTGAATGTGGACACAGTAAAGAGCTTGACACAATAATTAGATGGACACAAAAAGAAGCTAGACACAGTTATTAGCTAGAAACAAAATAGGGAATAAATAAACCCTTTTGATTACTTACTGATAAAAAACCGTAAGAGCTATGCAAAATATGTACTATCAACTAAAACTTAACATCCATAGAAATTCAAAGAAAAAAAAA
>MJUU01009160.1:75824-88610 GCA_002080025.1 Modiolus philippinarum
GAAATCCAATTGGTGAAAATGATTGCCCTAATCAAAATATATCCTAACAGTATGGTTACTGGGTAGAATTCCAAAAAAATAAGTGGTCTTTGAGACTTTCAGGAAATTTACCAAAATTGGAATCAAGAATTTCTGAAATTCAATTGGTGAAAAATTGAAACAAATCCTAACAGTTTGGTTGCTAAGTAGAATTCCAAAAAATATGTGGTCTTTGACACTTTCAAGAAATTTACCAAAATTGGAATCAAATACATGTATTTTTCAAATTCAATTGGTGAAAATGATTGCCCTAATGGAAACAAATTCTAACAGTTTTGTTGCTAGGTAGAATTCCAAAAAATAAGTGGTCTTTGACACTTTCAGGAAATTTACTAAAATTGAAATCAAATATTTTTGAAATCCAACTGGTGAAAAGGATTAACCTTATCAAAACAAATGCTAAAAGTATGGTTGCTAGGTAGAATTCCAAAAAAAATAAGTGGTCTTTGAGACTTTCAGATCATATTTACCAAAATTGGAATCACATTTTCGAATTCTAAGATTTCAGAATTTTTTATTTTCCGAATACTTGCCAAAATATAAGATTATATGCCAAAATGTCCAAAAATATCAGTCTTTAACATTTTCAGAAAATTTACCAAAGTTGGAACCGGAATCAAAATTCTGAAAGCTTATTGCGCATCTACAGACTATATGCAACTATTCTGCAACAAAATCAAATCCATAAATCCAAAAATGAAGGATGAGTTTGTGTTGCATGCCATATGTGTCACAATCCACATTTTGTGGTCTTTGTCAAATCGACATCTTGGGGCCTCTTGTTTGCATCAAGATAAATATAAAAAATCCAAAAGCTTATATTGTGCATCTACAGATCATATGCAACAATTCTACAACAAAATTAAAACCCTAAATCCAAAAATGTAGGAGTTTGTGTCGCATGCCACTTGTGTCAAAATGGACATCTTGGGCCTCTTGTTTGCACCAAGACCAATATCAAAAATCCGAAAGCTTATTGCGCATCTGCAGCATATATGCAACAGTTCTATAACAAAATTAAAACCCTAAATCCAAAAATGTAGGAGGAGTTTGTGTCGCAAGGATTTGTGATGGACGGACGGACCCACCATTTGTAGCTTAAGTGGAATGTTCCTTTAAGTGGTTATGCTTAAGTGGAATGTACCACTTAATCTTTTTAAGTGGTACATTTATGTGGTTAATGTCCAAATTATGTGGTAACCACTTAAAGATAAAATTCCACTGAAGACAATGATGGACCCATGCATGACCACATATATATATGATTGTAAGTATAGTGTCCATTCTGTCCATCATGTCCATCTGTCTAACTTATTTGATGTGTACAAGTGTAAAGTGGTATTTTTGCATACACTTCCTATACCCCATGGGGAACCCCATGGTAATGTCCAAATTATGTGGTTACCACTAAAGACAGAAATACCGCTTAAGACAATTCTGGACGCTCTTAAAACCACTTAAACATACAATTGTCAGGGCGGACGGACAGACAGACGGACGAGGCCAATGACAATATCCCCGAACTTTCATTCGAAAGTGCGGGGATAAAAATAAAAGAAAATGTGTTTATGGGACCAGATGCCCCCACCAGGTAGATATCGGCAAACAGGAAAAACACAGTACAACTCAACAGACCAAATATCAAATCACTCCTAACGGCATAAAAATAATACCAAACCTAATAATTATACAAGTAATACATATTACATTACTTTTTATTTTTATTATGATTTTTATTCAATTCTGTATTTTTGTTTAAAAAATAATCACAAATCAATGTAAATCAATATTTTTTTCTCTTTTTTTTGTTCTGATGCTCTTGTAATTATTCTGCCCGCATGGGCTCGTTGATTGGAAATAAAATCAATCGTATCTTATTATTATTAAGGCAGTATTTGAGAGACCAATTATATTGAATATAATAGATTACAAATAACAAATTCTAGTGGCGGATCTAGACATGTAGGAAGTCTGCATCTGCCACTCCAATGAATTCTAATACATATTACACATGGTCGAGTGCATGTATGGTATAATTTAGATTAGGGGACCCACTACTTTAGCTTTAGGATCATGATTTTTTATCATTGTTTACTTGGAAAGGGGTTAGGGTAAAGGTTTTGCGGTAGAGTTAGAATTAGGAATAGAGTTATGGTTATTGTCCTAAATATTGTTTGGATAATCATATATATATTAAACAATGTTAAATGTTGGCTAACTAAGATAGAGTCCCCAAAGTAATTCTAGAGGCTCAGAGACTGAGCCTGTATCGCTCACCTGTCAAAATGCTTCTATGCCATACATGACTAAAAATGATGTTTTCTTACCAATGGCGTTAAATGTTTAGCTATGTTCTTCATTAGTACCCGCCTTTTTGTCTGATCCTATTGAAATGAATAATAATTTTTGCAAAGGACATATACATTAAGTTAAATTTGCTTGATTAGTTTCAGAGATGATGATTAGGCCACATCAAATTTATTAATAGATTCTCATCCCCACCTGCCCCATTTTTTTCTAAGGTCATTTTTTTTTTTATTTTCATTTATACACAATTTTTCTTTAAATTCCTATCAATTCTAGTGAAAATCAGTAAAAAATAAAAAATAAAATCCTCCCACCCACCCCAGATTTTTTGTTGCAGGAGAATCTACAAATTAACTTGATAGGGCCTTATAAGGATAGTTATCTCATTCCTGGCTCCAATGTTAAACTATGTTGTGCACTGGAGGCCACGTTTTTTGTCAGATCAAAATGAAATTAGCAATTTTTGTAAAGTACATTTGTACTTCCATACATCCTTACTATTAAGATTGGTTGAATTTGCTTCAGTGGTAATCTGAGGAGAAAATGATTTTCCCTTAGGTCCAATGTTAAACTATGTTCAGTGATGGAAGCCATGTTTTTTATGGGATCGAAACTTTTCAGCAATCTATGTGACGGACCTTCCATACATCATTCCTGTAAAGTTTGGTTCAATCTGCTTCAGTAGCTTCAGAGGAGATAGCAAATATATGCTTTTCCCATAGCGTCCCATGTTTTTTTAAAAAATATGTTTTGCACTGACAGCCATGTTTTTTGGTAGATTGGAAAAATTTTTGTAATCTAAGTAAAGGACCTTCAATACATCATTCCTCTAAACTTTGATTCAATTTGTTTCAGTAGCTTCAGAGGAGTTAGTCATATGCTTTTTCCCATAGGGTCCAATGTTAAACTACGCCCTGCGATGCATCCATGTTTTTTGGCGGATCAAAAAAAATTTCGCAAACTAAGTAAAGGACCTTCCATACATCATTCCTGTAAAGTTTGGTTCAGTTTGCTACAGTAGCTTCAGAGGAGATAGCAAATATATGCTTTTCCCATAGGGTCCGATGTTAAATTATGTTCTGCGCTGGCGGCCATGTTTTTTAGGGGATCGGAAAAATTTGGAAAACTAAGTAAAGGATCTTCCATACATCATTTCTAAAAAGTTTGATTCCATTTGCTTTCGTAGCTTCAGAGGAGATAGCAAATATATGCTTTTCCCATAGGTTCCCACGTTAAACTATGTTCTGCACTGGCGGCCATGTTTTTTAGAGGATCGCAAAAATTTCGGCAAACTAAGTAAAGGACCTTCAATACATCATTCCTGTAAAGTTAGTTTTGTTCAGTTGTTTTAGAGAAGATAGCCAAAATGTGCATTTTCCCATAGGGGTCCCATGTTAGACTATGTTCAGCCCTGGCGGCCATGTTTTTTGGCGGATCGGAAAAATTTTGGCAATTTTTGTGAAGGACCTACCATACATCATTCCTGTAAAGTTTGGTTAAATTTGGTCCTGTGGTTTCAGAGGGGATAGTCAAAATGTGAAAAGTTTACGGACAACGACGGACGACGGACGCCAAGTGATGGCAAAAGCTCACATGGCCTTTTGCCAGGTGAGCTAATGAGGCCAAATATATGTACATATCATCACAAATAAAGGAAATGATGTTTAGGTATAATGCATTACAGAATTACAAGTATATGAACAAGACCAATTACATGTCTGGACCTGCGTCACCGTCACTCATGTTCAACTTAGAAAGTGTTTTTTATTTTTTCAATCTAACAGAATATCATGTATAGGTTTACCAATTCAAACAAATATTCATTTACCTTATTACAAAAAATTCTCCAAATGCAAGTTATTATTGAGATTATATTAAGTTCTACCCTATTACCATCTTCGCTAGCCAAGGGTTACGAACCACTCCTCTCATCTTCACCCTTTGCCCAATCAAGCTGGATTTCTGTAGTCTCAAATCCATGTCTTTGATTGGTTGCAGTTAACTTTCACTGCAGCCAATTAATTAATTTACGTTCATATTTTGAATATATATCAAAACAATCAAACTTAAAATATGGCATTTAGTGATTTTTCTATTTTGCAAAATTTCCATGATTTAATTATCTTTCTTTACTTTTGAAGGGTTATTTCCTTGAAGTCAAATATATTGTGAATTGTTGTATTATTAGATGCAATAAATAATCATTTATTATTACAATAAATCATACTGAAATTCTTACTTCAAAGGGAGATAATTTGAAACTGATGTTTCACAAATTGTGGCTCAATCTGCCAAGGGTGAAGAGGAGAGAAGCTGATCGCAACCCTTGGCTAGCGAAGATGCCCTATTACTGTACGTAATGTAATAGACAAAAAAAGAAGAAAAAAAACAAAACTAAATGTACAAAGTTGAACAAAGCATAAAATGAAAATAGTCCATATCACGTCAGCAAAGGTGAAATTCAAATAAACACATACTTTGAATCTTCATGAGAAAACATATGAAAGCCATGCAAAAATTCAAGAATAGCTGCCCATGGTCAATGCGTTCAAAACTCTGCAACGTCTCTGGACAAAAATTGAGTACCATGATGATATAATATGATAGAATAAAGTACAAGTTAAATAATAGATAAATTTGACATTTTTTTAAATCAAAACTGACCTAAAGGGGAGGTTCACAACACCAATGTGTTCAAACAACAGTAAAAACTTCCAAAGGTATTTAGTCAGAAATGTTAATCATTGCATGCATAAATTCAACATTTTTTTTCAAATCTGCCCAAAAAGGAGGTGCACATCTTCAATGTGTCCAGAACAACTGTGCAAAGTTTCAAAAGTATCGGGTTAAAGGTGTTGGAGTTTCAGATTACACAAACTTGGTACCCCCAAAGCGTGACGGACGGACGGACGGATGGACGGAGTCGAGCGGCTCCTAGACCTGCGGTCACCATTGGTGACGCAGGTAAAAAGAAAGGAAATTGGGTAAATGTCAAGGAGACAACATCCAAGGTCACATGTTCAATGAAACCAGAGTAAAAACTTTACACTGCTTTCAATAAATTTAGTTATTGATTGTCTTTTTTGCTGGACAAGTTTGCATACATGCTAAAAGGCTGAAAATCCCAATTTCTGCTTTTTGTCTACATTATGCAAAATATTTGACCAAAGAGAAAAAATCAGAATTTATAGAGTAAAAACAGTAAGAAAAAAAATGAAAGAAAAAAACGAAGTAAATGACCAAGTTTTTATTTAATTTATTTGTGATATGTCCTGTCGATATCCTCCTGCTCAAATCATTGGAGGAAAAGGGGCATAAAAAGTTGTGTACATTAACATGATAAAGATTCCTACAATTCAATTCAACTGTGTTATGAACTCACTTTCTACAATTCATGTATGATCTGAACTCAAACTTGAATGTAATTTGCTATAGCAAGATGGAAAAGTGACAAAATTTTGCCTAATTATGATCTACTATCAGAGATGCATACATGTACAAGGTAAGATAATCTTATCATGTGCAGTGACTGAGATATGAACTTGGAAGTAAATTTTAATTCAAAAGCTACTCAAATGGAAAAAATAGGTCAGATGCCAAATTTCTTTGAGGCTGTCAGTCAACCCAAGATGCACCTGCATGCAAAGTTTGATGACCCTACCCTGCATAGTTACTTAGATACATGCAAGAAAATTAGTGTAAATTTCTGTGGTGTCATTCCATTAGGATAAGGCCAATTAAACTTAATAGGTAGATCATGTGTAGATTTTCATCCAACCCTGTGAAAAAAAGGGGGTTGGTATGTGGAATTTATTTTTTATAATTTATTTTCTTGTAGATCTTGTCAATACGGAACTTTTGAGTTGTGTCCACTCCTGAAACAAACTCTATTATTATATGCAAAAAAACATTGAGCATGTTGAGAGGGAATCACTAAATCAATGAACACTGTTGAGCTAAGGGTGATTTACATTTAATCTTGTGTAGCGCTTCATGTAAATTGTTTTTCGTCAATCAAAATTTACTTTAAGAATTGTCGTGTAGAAATTATTACAAGTATACACTTCATGCACTTCAATTCCATAAATAGTTTGTATTTGATGTAGTATATATTTATTTCAATATGTCAAGAATCCAGTCGCTCCTTTTAACTGGTATTTGAGGTGATCCTTTCCGCCTTCAATTACACGAGAGTTACTATCTCGAAAGTCCCATATTGTTCCTTTGTTTGGGATACAATATCTTGTTGTATCCAACTTGTGCGATAAACAGTAATGCAGCTCAATCACTACCTGTTTTTAAAACCTGATGCAAGGTCATTTTAGGTGTCTTGAATCTTTGAAATTCGAAGCAAATCGGCTTTTCTTTTCAGTTAGGCTTGCAACGACTCCCGAGAGCGAAAACCGTTTTTGTCAACTACTGGAAGTCTGTAAACGGAAACGTACATTGGATGCCTACACAAATTAAAATAACAGAATTTAGACACAGCTGATGTTTGAAAAATAAATAAATCTCAGGCAAGCCGATTTTCTAGGGCTGGTGGGGATGAAAATCTACCAATTAACATGATTAATTTTATTTGGCCTAAAAATCCCTAGGGTAGAATTTCCACATCATGCACTCAAGTAAAATTGTGAGTACTTAACACAGAATAAAGAGCAATTAAGGTAGAAATACAACAGTTGTTTATATAAACCTGGACATCCTACACTGGGGAATGAAAGTACACGAAGAGAGGTAGGGACCTCTTTATGAAACAAGTGCCTGCAGCTGTGAGGGGGTACCCTAACAGCCCTCCTCAAACTAAAAATGCAAGTGACCCTGGCCGTGCTTACAAGCCTATTTTATATTGATTGGCTTTATTTATATCTACATCTGAACCTGTCAAACTGTAAAACTTGTACATGTATTATGCCCAAACAAAAATTCTATTCACCAAATCACTTTCAAATCACATCTAAATCATGTATACACAATTTGTTAAGATGATTTCATCACGATTTATTTATCAAATCTGAGTGAAATCATATCACAAGCATCAACTGAAAGTGGTTTCATAACGATTTGGTCCAGGTCGCAATTTGATAATCATTTGGTTCTGATTTAGTAATGATTTGATATCTTATCCAAAAATGCAAAATGATTTCAACATGAATTCATAACTTAAGTGTTGTAATATCCTGATTTGATAACAATTTGATAACTTGTACGTTTTAAAAACGATTTGGTAACAATTTGGTGACTTATTCATTACTGAGAGATGATTTTGTTACGATTTTATACTCTCTGAGAAATGATTTTGTAACGATTTTATACTCTAATGATTTACACAGTCATATAAAATCTTTTCCCAGATGCTTTTAACACATGTGTTATGCTTTCTTGCAAGCATTTGAATGATTTGATCATGTTGATTAAAATGTCATGTGATCATGTTTGAAAAAGAAAAATTGGCTCCATTTCCCGTTTACTTTTGTCTTGTTTGGATGTAAAAGTATGAAGGACATAGATGATGCATCATATAAAAAGTAGGTGCCAGTAATTAAGATATGAATATATGATTTGTTTTCCTTGTGAATTCACATAATATATTCAGTTTGATTTAAAGGATTATTAAAAGAAAAATAATATGATTTTGATATCATATTTTAAAGGTAGGAAAATATCTTCTAATACTGAAGGAATTTTAATTTTAGTTTATACTACTGGTATTAGAAATAGATTCTGTTGAAAAACAATTATATGAAAACAAAGATTTATATTTGTCAATTTTTCTTTTTTTGAACTTCGAAATGAATTGAAATTTGAGCTATGTTTTAATTGTTGTAAAGACTCAATACATGTAAATCAAAAGCTGGTACACTCAACTAACTAGGCTACTGACACTAACTGATAACACAGGAGTCAACAAAAATAGTCAATTTGACAAATGCTTGTACATTTCTCCAAACCCTATTCTTTATATGGTAGTGATTTGATTGTGATTCAGCAACAATTTTATTCAGATTTGTTTCTGATTCTGTTCAGATTTGATTCAGATTTATTAATGATTTAGTTGTGATTTTGTTTTCCAGTCGTTCCGTCCCCAGTAGTTCCAGCCTCAAGTAGATCCGGCCCCAATTTGAAAGTAGTTCCGGCCCCATATATTAATTTGATTATTTAAACAATCAAGTTGCACGACTCTGCTTGTATATACTAAAAATTAATTTAATCAATCAATTAATTAATTAGACTGATTAGCTCATACTAGTATATAAAGAAGCTAATTTTCTTAAACAAGGGTGATCAAAAGGCATTAAAATGGTCGAAAAAAATAATTGACTTATTAATGAGTTTTTGATTAAAACTTTAATTACTTTGATGTCTCTCTTCAACACAAAATTTCTTTTAAGATGAAGCTGTATTCTTTTTCAAATTGCCTCAATCTACCCGCGAAGGAGGTACCCCGGTACTTCTAACTGGAGATGCAGTGTCAGAAGTACCAATCTTTGGTGCAAGGCTGCAGTTGTACAGATTTATGTTTGTTGAAGATCCTGCATTCATGAGTAAAGTTACATGGATGTAGCGTTTCTCAATTCCGCTCAAACCGGTGATAGGGGTCGTCTTTAACTTCAATACTATGAGGTATGAGTACAGCCTATTGTTGAAGGCCTCATAGTTACTTCAAGATGAAGAACAACAATAAAAGCGTTGTTCCATTGCTTAGTTTTATCATGTATTTGCAGAGATGTTGTCTCATTTGCATTTACTCAATATTTCTTCATTGATAAACCAAGCAATAATGGCGGATATTGATGGGTGTATCCTTAACACAGTTAATGGTAAAAATCTTTTAGGCCAAATGATGTTTGTAATGTTTATGTCTTGTGGTAGGACTGAAAATTTGCATAAAAAAAATATGATGTGTTATGATATTTGCCTGTATATTCCATCTTGATGTATACTTTTGGGGATATGATTAACATATCAATATAATGTTTGAAATTATTTATGAACCCATTTGTTTATGACAATAACATTTTTCAATTAAATTTTATGCCTGCACGATAAATTTGCATATATTTCTACAAAAATATGTTTTGCCAAATGACGATGTTTTTTCGCAAAATAACGATAAAGGTACAAAATTAAAAAAAAAATCATGAATCATGCTAATATATTTATGATGATAAACGGTATTTTTTACCCATTTGACGTGTAACAATAGTTGAAAAGAAGCATTTTTAAAAACGGTTAAGGATAAAGGCATTCATACCCTCATAATGGGAAAAATATATCGGGGACGGATCAACTTTGGGCCGGATCTACTGGGGACAGAACTATTTGGGGACGGACTGGTTTGGGGACAGAACGACTTGATACCGTGATTTCATATTGATTCTGTTCATGATTTTGTTCTGATTTCATAGTGATTTGATTGTGATTTCATTGTGATAAAATTTCCCATGCAAATGAGCTATTAAATCGTGTCGACTAAATGCCTTCCAAATCATGATTTCAAAATGATTTAGTAACATGAGATCCTCATAAAACTTTGACAAGCATCATGAACAACTGCAACAACAAACCTACAAACCTGACATTTTATACTTACAAGATATTTTACCTTCAAAATAGAAAATAAGTACTAATTGTTAATGAACTTATAGTTTATACTTTTGAGAGACATCTCCATCTTGTTCAAACTCCTAAAAGGGGGCGTGTCGTAAGACACACAAACTATATTTCTTCTTAGAGCACGACAGGCATAGCATTCTTCTCATTCTTTAATGGTGAAACGGTAAAAAGTGAGAAGATTCCTTGCAAAGACAGTGGTTATCATTTTAAAAAAAAATAAAGTCCAGATGTAACGGTTCAGCAACTTTTGACAGTTTGACCCACCTAGATCAGGTGACCGAAAAAGTGCAGTTTTGTTATAATACCTCAAAAACTCGATTAAAATATTGAAGACTTTCATTTCTCCTTTTTCAATCTTCTGTTGTTTACACAAATTTTACCTTCAACTGTATCTTTTATGTCACCCTGTCCATGTTTCTTCAGAAAAATATTGGTGGGCGATTCCATCAAAACACAAAATAAAATATAAGAGGCGAACAGTCTCGGAATGGCAGGGTATACTATTTCGGATGAATTTCAGGTCTGGCATTGTTTGTGAGAAAAATACTGTCTGCCACAGAGGCAAAGGATTTTCGTTCAAACTGGGACTAATATTAGTCCCAGGTTCAAAAGAGGGGTAAAAACTAGAAAAAAATGTTTTACATGAAAATGAAAAAAAAGAAAATGGTGCATTGTACCACTCTAACCTTAGTCCATGATATATCTATTTGTCATATTTATACAGTAAAAAAGAGCATTACATCTGTCCCTGCCTATCCGGCCCTGAACATTCCGGCCTCATTCGAATTCGGCCCTGTCTTAAAAGTAGATCCGGCCTTACGATAATTTATGTCTTCCGCGAAAAGTTGTTATAAAGAAGTTGGAATTTGTTTTTGCCATAAGAAAAATTCAACTTCATATGCCAGTTTTTTACCTTGGAAGATGGAAAGCAAACTCATGTCCTGAAGACAGAAATTTTAGTGTTATATTTACTATGTTTGTGTATCGTGACTATGGTCTTTTATTTCTGGTGTTCTTATATTTGCAGTGAATTTGGACTCTGATTTATTTAATCCACTTGAATTTGGGTCCATACAAACACCCAAGAACACCCAACACCCAAGAATACCCAAGAACACCCAAGAATACCCAAGAACACCCAAGAACACCTCAAAAACACCCAAGAATACCCAAGAACACCTCAAAAATCTGTGATTAACGTATATAACAAATTTACATATAACAAAAAATGCAAATTTATTGAGATTGTATTCATTCTGAACAAAAAAAAATAGTGTTGAGAGAAAATGATATTCTAAGACCTAAATAGAAACAATGACGGTTTGTAACTTTATTGTTTTCCGGATAAGAAAAAAAAAAGACAACATATTTTACAATTTTCAATTTTATTTATTACACATAGTATACCAAAACAATAACATAAATAAAACATTTAAAGAGAATAATTTCACAATACAATACGTTTCAAGGGATTTTTTGTGATGTCCTGGCATTTATTGGTCGTTTGTTCTGTTTGGGTTTTTTTTGCTACATTTTTGGCTTTGTTTGGAATTTGGTATTGGCCATTCGAGGATATCACATATTTTGTCTTTGAACCGTCGAATTTGATAAAGTTTATGAAGTATTTCAATTGTGCCTCGTCAGTCTTATTGCGGAAAATGTCCTCTCGGATGGCAAATTTTCGAAAGAAACCATGAAGACGGTAGTTGCCTTTGCTATACAAGGCACGCCTTAAATCAATAAACTGAAGTTCGATCACGCTTCCTATAGTATTTATAAGATGTGGTGTGGATTGCGGTGTCCAGTTAATATCTATTTTCATAAGATTATTAGTTAATATCTATTTTCATAAGATTATTCATCGACTCTGCATTGTTGTTAGTCCATTTACTGGCGGATGCGGGTCCTTGTTTAGATAAGTTGTTGTAATTAAGTCGTAGTTTAGGTTCTAGTGTTTTTACAAAATAATTTGCGAATCTACCGCTCCCGTCAACTGGCAAAGTCAACAACTGTGCTGATCTTGCTTCATACATATAAGTGTCGGTGGAGTTTAGAATGCCGTTATCTCCAAATATTTTATCTAGAATATCAACTCTGTCTCTACAATTGACACCAATGTGATTACGTAAATAGTGTGAAACATTGTCCTTCAAATGCTTCGTGCATAAAGAACGTTTAGCATGTGGAAACACTACATCGATAGCTTTTGTGAGCCCTTTTTCATCATCGCTTCCAATCTGGATAGTTGGCGGCAGCAAAATGTCTACATTGTCAATTTGAGTGCTCAATTTGCCTGCAATGTGCGATAAAAAGTAATGATATTTACTGAAGTCTGAGTCTGAAGAGTTGACGGCTTGGGTGGTGAAGTTGGTGATGTAGATGAACAAGTTTGCTTTATAGGACTAAGTGACGGTGTTGACTGTGTGACAATCTTGCTAAGCGGTGATGACGCAGGTGATGTAGGTGAACATGTTGGATTTATAGGACTTCGTAACGGTGTTGACTGTGTGACATTCCTGCTAAGCGGTGATGATAAAGGTGGAAAGTGAATATGACTATTGATGGAAGGAGGCGTGATTTGTGGCTGATTTTGATGAACTGTTTGCTTTGGTGCATATGGAAGAGATGCTGCCTTCACAAGTGGAACAAAATGATCAGGGTACCAATACTGATGTGATAAATATGGTGCTAGGCGGGTCCACATGACGGTTAATTTGTGTGATTCTGATACTGTTTTTTGTGGCATAACAAGCATGTTCAAAACCTGATAAGGACGGTCGGATATACCATTCATAGGAGGATATACTGACTCTATAGGAAGAC
>MJUU01009161.1:0-31204 GCA_002080025.1 Modiolus philippinarum
TAAATAAAAAATGTCATAGCCAGTGACATCGTTAAAATGTTAACAAATTGTGTAATTCTATAATTGCACGGCGTATTATCCTCCGTAATTGTCATTAAAATGTAAACAGATCGCGTCCTTCTACTTTGTATAACCCTCCTTTAATGTGGATAACAAAACCGGAAGTTCGTACGGCGTTTGTAGTAAGGGAAACACTGTCTTGTTGACAAAAATTGGGTCACCAAACTGGATGATGAGGGTGATTTAGTTGCCCTGTTGTGCACCAAGTCACCTACAGTTGCTCCCAAAAGCGATTTTAAGTTGCTGTGTAATCCCTTCTATTTGCGGTAACAGGAAGTAAGTTGATAGATTTAGATATCTATAAAACTTATTCTTGTATTCTTCAAACTCAAACGTTGTTTATAACATCTCATGGTTCTAAATCAGGCTAGGTGACTTTATAATATACATTTATTACAAACATTCAATGAAAATTTGCCCCCTAAATAGATACATTTTAACTCCGTGTAAACAGGAAGTGACTTGCAATCTGTAATCTGTATATCCCTCCAATGTTGGAGAAACATTCATAAAAAGGTTGTAGTTCAACAAGTTGATTGGAAACTGTCTCTTTGAGCAACTGACTGATGAATTTATAAGGATACATGAAAAGAAAACTATGCATTATTTTCCTTTTATAAATCTTACCTAAATGTTGGAGCACCTGCACAAAAGCTTTTTTGGGGGAAAAGGAACATAAATTTGATACAACTTTAATAAGTTTTTTTTTATTAAATCTACATTGTAGATCATGAGATAACAATACTATTTGAATAATTGCCATTGTTGAATGTATAATATTCACCCCAACATACTCAATAGCAGAGGGAAACAAATACAAAAAAAAATCATTTATCATTTAAATTAATTTGAAGGTATGTGTACACAAGTCTTCCTGTCATGACCTGAACTCTCCCTATCTGTACCGAGGGAGACTTCAAGTGTGTTGAGCCCTCAAATCTAAAAAAAATTGTAGAGCAAAGCCCAACGGAACATCAATCTAATCTAAATAAAATTGTAGAGCCAAGCCCAACTCTAGATGAAAATAAATTGAAAACAAAGCAAATGTTCCAATTTCAGAATTTAAAGACTCTGAACTGGATGAGCTTGTCCTCATTATCAAACAAAAGAAAGAAAGAGAAATAAAATAATGAAAGTCTTTGTTGTTCTTTGATATTATGTTTCAGAATTATTAAATAAAACACTTATCCAAACTCTGTGACAATATTCCAGTAATCACAATAAAGATACTGATACAATCATCCTTTTGTTGTATAAGTCACATAAAAAGTTTTCTATTCAAAATATAAAGTGAAGTGACATTTTTTATCTTGTTATATTTTTCCCAATTTTCATAAAATGTCGATTGAAAATTCCCAATTTGCCCACAGGGTCCCTTTTCCCAAAAAAGCTAGATAAACCCTTGATGTACTACCCAAGACCAAGCTTTATACCAAATATCATTGACCTATGGCTTGTAGTTATTGAGAAACAGACTTAAGCAAAGAAACTTAACCTGGTCACTGGACCGTGAAATTGAGGTCAAGGTCAAAAGCCATATGGCAGACGGACATGTACTAACCAAGACCAAGCTATATACCAAATATCATTGACCTATGGCTTGTAGTTATTGAGAAACAGACTTAAGCAAAGAAACTTAACCTGGTCACTGGACCGTGAAATATAGGTCAAGGTCACATGATTTTGGGTCCGACAGATAGGGTTCGCCGTAAGCTACATATGGACCAAATATAAAGTTCCTACATCAATGGCTTCTGTATTAAAACTTGAGTTTACGCCGCCGTCGCCGTCATACTTTGCACGCCTATGTCTCGCTTTTGCGACTTTCGTCGAGGGCGAGACAAAAATTGTAAATTCTTGTTATACATGTAAATACTAAAGCATTAATTTACTTATCCTTTCAAACTGAAAGGCAGTTAAACAATTCTGCAATGCATATTTTCAATAAGTCAATCAATCTACTGTTTTGTTCCACAAACACACCGGTAATTCCTACTCATGCTGGAGCAGATACAAGAGGTGCTCCAACGAATATTTTTGTAAGCAAAGTTTAATAATTTGTCAATTTTCATAGCAAAAATAAATAGATGCATTAAATTGCAAATCTACATTCTATGACTATAAAGTTTCAAATGAAATCATGAATGCATGAAGGTGCACGGCAATTCGAACTTTTATGTGTATATGCATTTCTCTTGCATTTTCTTTGCGATTAGCAGTCAATGCGCAAACTCCAAATTGTTTCAACACTTTTTGAATTAGCTCTCTATATGACTAGAATATGTGTTGAAAAATACCAGAAAGAACAAAATGTATTCATTTACTGATATTAAATTTTCTTTTTCCTGAAATTTTTGTAATCAAAGGTTTGATTTCATGTTACTAAAGCAGATATCTATCTCTTTGCACTGCTATGTTCATTGAATTTGAGCTTTCATTTTTTGCTCTATTGGAGTATCTAGATTAAGACATTAATTTCAAATACTTTGAATGGTAATATCAGGGATGTGATTTGGTTACAGAAAGTCCTGCAAAAAAAATGGAAATATCGAGAAATCAGAAGTAGAACATAATATATGAAAAAAAATTCGGAATCAACCTGATCCACGGAAGTCCACGATTCTCCAGAAATATCAAATCCCTGTTTGACACAAATATTAATGATCCTGGAAATGTTTACTCCATGACAATAAAATTTGGAAATGTATATACATGTCCATATAATAACTGTTTGTACTCTAAATATTGTTTGAAACCAAGTCATTTTTGTAGTAAATGCAATGTTTGCCACAATTAAGTGTAGACCTTTATTGATCTACATGTATATTGAATAAGCTTTTGAGCATCTTTAATTATTGCACTTTGAGCAGACAGCCAAACTAAATTGTTTTATAAACCAGAGGCTCCCAGCATCCTGTATCGCTCACCTGGCTTTCAGTTGCCACAATCAGTCAGGGGACAGACTGGAGTAAGTCTTATTATTTTAGACCTCTTCAAGTCTGGAATTATAGGTTTTGTTGAGCAATTTTGACCCGAACAAGTCTAAAATTGATCAGACTTGTACAAGTCTAAGAGAAATTACCATTTTTATGTTTTTTGTGCTTAATGGGTATTTACAATTATCCTTCATATTGTTTATCGTTGAAAAAGAATCATGACTTGTGCCTTGTAATTAAAAACAAAAAGCTATACTAATCTGCAAAAGCAGTTGGTTGATATTGAAAATTTTGTTATCTTTGATAACAATCTTTAATTGATTGTACACCTGCTGTCCTAATTTTGCCCCAATAATCAATAATTTTCTGATAAAAATGGAAAATTAAACTTCCATGTAATTCCAATTAGGTCTGGACGCCCCACCTCTAAATACTGACGCTTGGCTCATTAAAATGGTCAATTTAGCAAATTTTAGACTTATGCAAGTCTAATTATCCATAAAATTTGAAACACCTGTGCAACAGGAAACAAACATTAGACTTCATCAGGTCTAAAAATTTTAGACTTCAACAGGTCTATGCATGCAAAGCTAAGAAAATTAAAAGACTCAAGCAAGTCTAAAACTCTACAGACTTGCACCAGTCTGTCCCCTGACTGACAATCAAGGTAACATTGTAAGTTATACAGTTGATCTTCAGTTTCTCAAACTTTTGAAGCTCGAACACCTCCAATATCGAGAACTGTTTTTAAAGTCTGATCATGTTTTACTATATTTCTTTGCTGGGCTTTTTTGACAAAAAACGTTCTTGCTAAGGACCACTTTCGACACCAGTTTTGAAGTCGAGATGTCATTTTATAAATGGCAGTCAACAAACAATTTTCAACATCAGTTTTGAAGTCGCGACATCAATATCTATTTGGAAAACAAATTTCATTCAAATTGGACAATGTTGAATTTTCCCGCCTTTTTTGGTGGCCATTTAGAAAATGGCAGTCTATGAACAATTTTCAACACCGGTTTTGAAGTCACAAGATCAATATATATTTGGAAACCAAATTTCATTGAAATCGGACAATGTTGAATTTTCCCGCCTTTTTTGGTGGCCATTTTGAAAATGGCGGTCAAGGAACAATTTTCAACATCAGTTTTGAAGTCGCCGCAGCATGGCAAACATTTCATCAATTTACACTAAACCTTCATCTTCTATAATTTTGGAAATAAAAGATGAAAAATACGAAAATTTAAAAAATTTGGTGTAAAAAGGGCAATAACTCCTACAAAGGTTTATGGATTTTCTTCAAATTTTCAGGGTGGGTAGATCTTGATATGCTAAACATTTTTGCAATTTACACTTGACCTCTATATACACTTTTTGAAATAAAAAATAAAAAAAGCAAAAATTTTGAAAATTTAACGGAAAAAGGGCTATAACTCCGAGATGGGTTTTCAGATTTTCTTCAAAATTGCACAATAGGTAGATCTCATCATGCTGATCTGTTTACTCCTGTCAGATTTTTGATATCTGTAATGGTTTTCGAGTTATTAGCCAAAAACTGCAATTTACCCCTATGTTCTAATTTTAGCAATGACGGCCATGTTGTTTGACCAGTGGACTAATCGAACACAATTTTGAGAAGCCATACCCTGGTACTGATTCAAGTCAAGTTTGTTTACATTTGGCCCAGCGGTTTAAGAGAAGATTTTTGAAAATGTTGACGGATGGACAGACGACGTACGACAGACGACGGACACATCGAGATGACAAATGTTCACCCTGGCATAGCCAGGTGAGCTAAAAAAAAAATATGTATTTATCAGAGTCTGTGAGTAAAACAGGATGTATTGAAAGAAGTGTATCTGCAAACTTTCTTCTGTGTCTGTTGAATTTTCATGATATGTTTCCTACCTTGTGTGTAAATGCTTCCTTCATTCTTGCCAAAATGGCACCTGTTGACCCTTGAACTTCCAACACAGGTCTACCTATTTTTTCTAACATTTCAAACAAGGCATCAATGGTTGTCATGACAACAGTCCTATCAGTATCTTCCTTGATTATTTCTAAATATTTGGTCACTACTGATTGTAACATGTTCTTTAAAACTGAAAATAATAAAATAAACTGTTGACTTGGGATATCTGCACATTGATCTACAGCAGCAGCCATGATATTGAATTTGTGTGCAATATCTGCTTGCTAAAATCTTGATGTGATTGTTCGTGTCTGACTGAGGGGTCAAGGCCACCATTTAAATGTTCAATCAGTAACTACTCAAGACACATCTGCATGTCAAATATAAGTGGCTAGGATGAACAGCAATAAACAATTCAAAATTTGAACGTGAGTGGAGCATGACTACAGGGGCATAGATATTAAACACCACTATAACCGATCTACAATTAAACTAAGGCAATTGCATACCAATTATCAATGGCCTACCACAAGCAATTGATGTTAAACAGTTGCAAGAAAAAACTTAAACCGTTGTGAATGCCGCTGTCAGGATCACCATACCTAAGTCTCGCTTTTTTTACTTTTGTGGAGGGCTCAACAGTTATATTGCAGATGTATATATCCCTAAACTGACCTAGCAATTAGAAGCAACACAATAGTTGTAAACAAGTGTGGATCGTATTGCAAGGGAATACCAAGTCCCCTACTGGAAAGCAAGGCTTTGTTACACCACCAAAAATAGTAAAAAAGTTTTCTGAGTCAAAGGCCCACAACTCTGTCAAAAATCAGTGGACTGGAACCAAACTTTAACTTGTTCTGTAACTCATTGAGGTAGACTCACATACCAAATATTAGATCGATACCTGCATTGGTTTCAGAAAAAAAATGCAGAAAACTGATTCGGGACTGACGGACAGACAGACAGACGGACAGACGGACGGAGTGCAAACCTAAAGTCCCCTTCGGCTATCGCCGGTAGGGGACTGAAAAAATATTAGTTTTTTCTGCTCTGCCAACCCCGTAAGGTGACAGGGGCATTAAGTTTTATCCTCGTCTGTATGTACATTGTACATCCAAAATTTTTGTCAAGGATTTCTCAGCTTGTGTATTCAGTAATAATTTGATATTTGGTCTGAAGCTTTGGTATTATGAGTTGTATTGTGTCTCCCCTTTTCTTTCAAATCCAACCTTTATCTACTTCCTGTTTGCCGATAACTTTGATTTTTTTCCCATAATAGCCATATTTTGAAAATTTTCACCAAGGATCTCTGAGCTTTATGTAGTAATGATTTGATATTTGGTCTGAAGCTTTGGTATTATACAATTGTATTGTGTTTCCTCATCTTAAGGCTGCAACTCATCTACAAGAACTTTGATTTTTTTTCCTTTAAAGCTATATATTGATAATTTGCATGCATTTCTCAGCTTGTGCATGTAGCAATTATTTGATATTTGGTCTGAAACTTTGATATGATGAGTTGTACCGTGTCTACTCTTTTCATAGAAACTTCATAAAGTTTACGGACTTAGTCAATTTAACACATTTTGCATTATCGAGTAATTTGTCAAAGTTTTCTCTTGCAGTCCTGTTTGCTGAATAGAATATTGTGCAGGGGACATCCATTTCCCATGGACACATCGTTATTTATTAGTTACATTTCATTCATAAAGGTATAATTACATGTATTATAGTAGATTCTGAGTGACAGAAAAACATCAAAAACATTCGACAGTAATAATTTCTAACATCTAGGACTTTCTAAGCTTTGTTCAAGCATTTAACATCTTATCCTTACGTGTGTCAGATATTTCTATCATACAGTTCAAAAAAGTTAAGAATCAATTAGTTTATTTTAATAGTCATGTGATTTTCCTGTGGACAATATCAGATGGAAAATGTAACCAAATGACTACATCTTTACATTTTGTGTGTACATTTTACCGGCGGTTGTTTCAGCAGACGTAACCCGAATAATTCAGTCGTTCTATTCCACTTACTACGATCGCTCCATTAACGACTGAATGCATACACCTGGGAAATCCTTCAACCAGATGTATTGATTGAGCTATGAATCATGGGTATTCAATCTACGAATAATAATTTTTGGTCCTTTCCGTTGTCAATATGCAGCACAATAAATGTGTCTTTTCCATTTATGATAAATCAGATAAATTAATTTGCAACTTTTCGAATTTTATCTCGATACTAAATGTCGCATCGTCAACTTCTTTGTTTGTAAACAACTAGGATGTGCTATTGCGCACACTCACGAATTTGATGCTTGCTGATTGGTCACCTATTTCAGAGAGCAGCTGAAGGATTTTTAACATGTGACGAGTTAAAGCCCTCAAGAGGTGATCAGCCGCTAGAGGGCGCAGAATTATTCGAGTTACAGCAGACCTAGACTCTGTGCTAGCTTTGTGTACACATGTACACATATTGCGTACATGTGACCACACCTTTACAATTTATGTGTATATTTACCTGCTGTTGTCTCAGCAGACGTTGACTCTGTGTTAGCTTTGTGTACACATATACACATATTACCTACAGCTACTGCAGCAGCCTTCTTCACTCCTGGAGTGGGATAGTCAACCATTTCTAATACTACACCAAAACTTTTTTCCAAGTATGGGAAAAATATTGCACTGAAAAAAAAATTTTGATTGCTTTAAAGAACAAAACAGAATTTATTACACAGAAGGACACATAAAGTATATATAAGTATGTTTGTATACATGTATTTGTTGAAACTGTAAAATTTATTAATTACAAATAAAAGCATTGAACAATTATACATACACTTGTGTAATGAGTCCACAAAATTATATGTATGCATTATTCATTTTGTATTTCTGATAAGCTCTTCACTATCCCCCTTTTTTGTAATAAATGTAATTCATATCAATTCATAATTCTTGTGTTTTTCAAACAAGTCAGTTAACATTTGTTGTATGTCAACTTAATTTGAATATTTTTTCATTCAGAAATGCACTGTGGTTTATTTTGATAACCAAATTCTTACCCAGCATTTCCAGCCAATTCTCCTAATGCACAACAAGCATCTTCTTTTTCATCTAAATATGCATTCTCTACACTTATCCTGGAAAATATAATGTTAAGTGGTAGTTTTAAATACAGTGAAAAATTCATTGTTTTGAACCAGAATTTGTCAATTTTATTCATTTCAACTACAGTCAAGTAAAATTTATATAAATAAACTTAAGGTAAATCTAATGTGGAGTTTAGTATTACATGTAAATTACAGTTCAAAACAGGCCGCAAAATTAAATAATACCTGACCAAAAAGATGCATTTTGACAAATTTTCAGTTGCATAACTTCAGAACAATTTTCATACCTGAACCAAAAATACAAATAGACCCAAGTTAAGCAGTAAGTAACAAACATATCAAGTTGAAGAATTTGTTTTCAAATTATACATGTAAGTTGGAAACCCAAAAATTTAGAAAAAAAAAATTGTAAGCATCTGAACTCAGAAGTGCTAGAAGTGCCTGTATCTTAAGCCTATAATGTAAAATGGACTGAATTTTGTATCAACAACTTCCTCATTAAGTCTGAAAAATGTACTAGAAAGCAATGGAATTCAGAAGTTCATTGGATGAAAAATATGAAATTTGCAAAAGTTAAGGCCATAACTCTAAACCTTTGACACAAAAGTCATTGGATGGAAACCGAAATAAGAATAATTTTGAGAGTAAAAACTCACAAAAGTCATTGGATTGAAACCGAAATAAGAATAATTTTGAGAGTAAAAACTCACAAAAGTCATTGGATGGAAACCGAAATAAGAATAATTTTGAGAGTAAAAACTCAAGATCTACTTGGATCAATTGACCCAAAATTGAACTTTACCTGTCATAGTTTTGTGGTTGAAGTATGTAATAAATACGTTTATAGTATGTTATTTTGTTAAGATGTTAATCTGAAACACTTGGGGGACAAATAGACACAGATGGATGGGCACATAACTGAGTTTGTCACATAATAGCCTGATTCAATGTTGTGTCACATAATAGCCTGATACAATGTTGTGTCACATAATAGCCTGATACAATGTTGTGTCACATAATAGCCTGATACAATGTTGTGTCACATAATAGCCTGACACAATGTTGTGTCACATAATAGCCTGACACAATGTTGTGTCACATAATAGCCTGATACTATGTTGTAAGGTCAAAAGGAGTTTCTTCTACTTTGGAAAAATTAAGCCAAATCTTCTATGAAGTAACCCTTTGTATCCACTTTTGATATTACTTTTATGCCCTTGTTCAATATCATCACTTACATGAATATTTTGATTTTAGGTCAGCAATCTGCTCTGAAGAGATGCAAGATGTTTTATTATGACCATCAACAGAATTTAAATTTACTATTATTAGTATATATTGTTGTTTTAAATTTACAAATTTAAACAAATTCCCACGAAATGGAATCTTCTGTATACCTGACTTACCCATGTATATTTGAATCTTCCTCTTCGTCATCCTCCTCTGCCGTCAGATCTTCTTCATCACAGAAATCTGCTTCATTAAATACACTAACTTGTTCCTCTTCTTCTTTATAATGTGTCTACAATTCAAAATAAGCATTGACAATTTACCGTCATTTACAGTACATCAAAGCTAATTACACTTAATTTTTTGAAATTTTAGAAAAATTCCGTCAAACTTCCAGAAGATGTGAAAACAAAAATCTTTGATAATTATGTGTAAATATACTGTATATGTGGTTATTTTCGCGAGGACTTAATTTTTGCTTTATTCACAACCGTTCTGAAGTCGCGAAAATAACATTCCGCGAAATATTATCTAAATGAGACTTAAAACATTAAAAGATGAGCAATCGCGAAATTTAAGTCCGGCAATTTTGAAAGAAATCGCAAAATTTTCGTCCCATGAAAATTACCACTTATAGGGTAATTGAACCCCTATTTCAGTATATTGAAGTAAATAAATGTAATTTCAAGAATGTCAGTTAGAAGAAAGACAAGTACCCATTCTTTGCATATAAAACAATAGTTTGTTAGGCAATGTTAATCCATTATAGTGAAACATCTCTGGCTCAATATTATAAATACATTGTAATTTTACTCTTCTTTAATACATATGTAACAAATTATGCATTATGTGCAACAAGTATATCATGTAATCATTCCCTTTGAGGGACCATTTGGAACAATAAATATTCTTATTCTTTAATAAATATTTTTAACTGAATTTTTAGTACCGTAGTCCTACAAAATACATGTAGCTAAAAAATATCTCAACAAACTTGTACCATTTTCAAGTAAGCATCATGGATGTTTCAGTAACCAAAGCTTAACTGAATTACAAAACAAAAACAAACTGACCTTAACCCCTTCTGTTGACTTGATAGAATTAATCATATTTGTTACTAATTTCTCCATATATGGTACAATCTCCTGTTTAAGTAGAGATGATAAGGCTGCAAACAATGAATACCTACAAAATAGTTAAAACTTCTGATTTTTATGTACACAGCATTTTATTAAAATTATATTTTATTTTCATAAAAAAAACAAAAACAAAAAAAAAACTAATAATAATAAAATTTCCCATTTTTATGTACACAGCATTTTATCAAAATTTTATATTTTTATTTTCGTTAAAAAAAAACCCCAAAAAACAAAAAATAAAAGAAAATGTGTCCATGGGACAGGGATGCCTCCGCCATACAGATATCGGCAAACAGGAAGCAGATGAGTGACAGACCTGAAAAGGGGAGACACAGTACAACTCATCATACCAAAGATTCATACCAAATAACAAATCATTCCTGCATACACAAGCTGAGAAATCCTTGACGAAAAATTTCAATATATGGCTATAATGAGAAAAAAAATCAAAGTTGTTGTCAAACTGGAAGTAGATGAGTTACAGACTTGAAAATGGGAGACACATTACAACTCATCATACTAAAGCTTCAGACCAAATATCAAATCATTACTGCATACACAAGCTGAGAAATCCTTCACGAAAAATTTCAATATATGGCTATAATGGGAAAAAATCAAAGTTGACGTCAAACAGGGAGTAGATAAGTTACGGACTTGGAAAGGGGAGACACAGTACAGCTCATCATACTAAAGCTTCAGACCAAATATCAAATGATTACTACATACACAAGCTGAGAAATGCTTGACGAAAAATTTCAATATATGGCTATAATAGGAAAAATTCAAAGTTGTCGTCAAACAGGAAGTAGATGAGTTACGGACTTGGAAAGGGGAGACACGGTACAACTCATCATACTGACTTCAGACCAAATATCAAATCATTACTGCATACACAAGCTGAGAAATCCTTAACGAAAAATTTCAATATATGGCTATAATGGGAAAAATTCAAAGTTGTCTTGAAACAGGAAGTAGATGAGTTACGGACTTCAGACCAAATATCAAATCATTACTACATACACAAGCTGAGAAATCCTTGACGAAAAATTTCAATATATGGCCATAATGGGAAAAATTCAAAGTTGTCTTGAAACAGGAATAGATGAGTTACGGACTTGGAAAGGGGAGACACAATACAACTCATCATACCTAAGCTTCAGACCAAATATCAAATCATTACTGCATACACAAGCTGAGAAATCCTTGACGAAAATTTTTGGACGTACGTACAGACAGACGGACGGACAAGGGTAAAACTTAATGCCCCCATCGCCTGACAGCAAGGGCATAAAAAAGGAAAACACAATCAGTAGCAATCTGCTCTTCGAAATTCTTTTGCATATACTTGGGAATAAGTTATTTTACCTTGTCTGTTATATGCAGTGTGGAATAGATCGTCATATAAAGCTTCTCATTGAAAACAGAAAATATAGAGAAAATAAGTCACTGTATAATGTAATTTCAAGGTATGCCAGACTATCCTTTCTTCCAAACAAAATTTCTAATTCAAGGTTTTCTAGTCCCAAGGATCAGACTTCAGAAATTTTCAACCAAAGAAATCTTTGTCTCATTAGCATTTACTCCATTGTTTATTATAAACTTACATATTTAAATTACATGTAGATGCACAGTTTTAAGTATTAGTATAAAGATACTCTTACTGACCAGTATAAAAATTGAACTTACACACATCTTCTTAAGTCTGGGTCATCAACTGTTTCTAGTAAACTTATTCCTAACACTGCACAGTCTTGAGCTAATGGCATAAATGTTTCATTTCCAATAGATCTAGCTATCACTGCAAGAGTATCTGTAACAAATATCACACATTTTATAATGTTACTAAGGTCAAGTTTAAGATCCATATGGCAGACTGTCATGTACTAAACAAGACCAACCTATATACCAAATATCATTGACCAACAATTAAATGGATCTAATCGCAAAAACATGACATGTTAAAATAGTCATGAAAAAAGGTCAAGGTCATATAATTAAGTGCCAGTCATGTCAGTTCAATTTGAGTTTTCATTTACGGACCAAAAAAAGGTGTTACTAAATGAAAGAGTTACAAATACTGCATTATATAAGGTTTATGCCATTTCGCTGTCAAACTTTGAATGAAAATGTTTTGCTTTCCAGGACTTCTGCCTTGGACATCAGCTCAACTGTATACACATACTGTTATATCACAACATAGCAACTATGATGTGGTTGAGGGATCCAGCATCTGGCATTTACTACAAATAATCCATCTTTAAGTGTACATCTATGAACATATTCTTACCTAAAACTTGAATCTGTAATTTTCTTAAATTTTCATCATCACCAGCTGCTAAGTATCCTTTAAACTGTTCAATAATTTCTTGAAAATATGGCTTTAATAATGTCTTAGCTGCATTGGCTGTGAAAAAAAAGAAAATATCTAAGCTATAATGCATATATACAAGCTAAACCACTTATCTCATGTACATGTGATTAATTACAGGGTGGGCGATTATCAAAAATTAAAAAGTAGAACATATGTCCATGGCACACAGATGCCCCTGTCACATAAATCTTTGACAAAATTTTCCACAAATGATTCTGAAAATATCAATCATCAAATTGGCAATCAGGACTTTGGTAAGTGACAGTCCTTATAAGGAAAGGTTTGGTACAGCCTGAAACAAGATTCAAAAATCATTACTGCATACACAAGCTGAGATATGTTTTAATGAAAATCCTAATAATTTGTTCTGAAAATGTCAATCAAATCTTAAATGTATGGGCAAACAAGAAGTATATGAGTGACAGACAATGATACAACTCATCATACTGAAGCTTAAGACCAAATATCAAATCATTGCTACAAACACAAGCCAAGAAATCTGTGACAAAAAATGATCAATCATTGTATTAAACTCCTAAAATCCAGTATAGAATTCCACCAAAGGCGACAAACATGGATGTACATATTACCTGTGGCTCCTATTGCACTAATGGCTAACTGTTTCTGTTTGACAGATGTGGTCGGAACCTTCAGTACACCTATTAGGTGTTCCATAAGAGGCTGTAAATATGGTTGAATTCCCTCTCCTACAAGAAATGAAATGGTAATAAAAACATGTACCATAACAACTACTATCATTTCTGCTAATTATTTTGAACCATTAGCATATTTATGGCGCTCTTTTTTATTGTTGGATTGTTTCATAACATGAGTCAGAGCATGCTTAGTTTTATCTTGATTCAGGTTATTATTTGTACTACTGTATTATTTACAATTTGTCCTTATGTGTGGAATGCTATAATTTAATTTTTACATTCAATGCTTCATGATTCTCTCTATATTTAATACATTAAAAATTTTACCACATATTTCTTCCAATTTCACATAGAGATAGCGACATGTTTTCTAATAAATAAATATATATTAGGTATAAAATTTTTTTCATTGTCATTAGCCCTAGTCCTACATGTATGTACATCTCTTAATCTTTTAATACAGCAATTTCTTTATATTCTCTCTTATTCCAAAATTTAGATGAATTCTGAACTTTGATGGTTCATACACACAAGGGATGAAAACATGGTGTTCAAGCTATCCAAGTAAGAGCCATCAAAGTTAAACCATTTGTGAAAATATTGATTGATTGGTAAAATGATCGATTGATTGTTGCTTAACACCAACTTCAGCAATTTTTCAGCTATAACGTGCCGTGAACTGTTGATTTTGTGAAAAGTATAAAAGTTATTTATGTATTTGACTATCTCTTACCTAAGTTTTCACAGAACATTTCTAAGGCATAGTAACTTTTGACGAGTCCTTTAGGATTTTTCTCTATTTCATTAGTTGCTCGACCCAGGTATTGGAAGATGAGGGGTAAAATCTCAGAAGCATATTTACTGATATCAGGCTAAAACAAGAAAATGTAATTTTGCTATAGTAATGAAAGTTTGTTACATTTTCATGTATGTTATAAGTGTGCGACGATGTACATGTCCATAAAATAATATCTATATTCACGTTGACAGATGTATCTATATATGCAATATCAATTACTGATAGAAATGTTTTCTCTGGAACCTTTATCAAAGGTTGCCCTTGAAGACTGCATTGCTTATTTGTTTCATGTACATTGTTCCAATATCATATACAAATTTTTTGAATATGAGGGACTGAAATTATTTAGCAACTGATTAATCCAAAGCCTGGTCAATATTTGAATTTTCAGACAAATTTTTCTTTAAGGTTTATTTCGCTTTCTCCAAATATTGCAATAAAGACAGGAAAAAAAAATTTGTTAAAAGTTAAAAGCAAGTGTACAAGTGAAAACTGTACATTTAACACCATTTAACTGAAAAGTTTAACAACACTTTCCGATATGTGGATGATATTTTAGCTTTAAATAATGACGACTCAATACGTATTATAAGGACATCTACCCTAAAGAACTTACTTTGAATAAAGCCAATTCTAATGTCCATCACTGTCCGTTCTTAGACATCAATTTTGATATAATGAATGGTAAATTAGATACTAAAATTTATGATAAAAGGGACAATTTTTCTTTTCCAATAGTTGATTATCCATTTCTGGATGGCGATGTTCCATTAGCGCCATCATATGGTGTTTACATATCTCAACTTGTTCGAAATATGAACTTGATTACTCTTTATTTAGGGGCCAACTCCGACCTGCCGTTGGGTGTGGGGTTTCCTCACCATTCATTGAAGATGTTATGGTGGCTTTGACTTATTATTACTCCCCTTTGGGTCGTTGTCTCTTTGACACATTCTCCGTTTCCCTTCTTTTTCCTATTTCATATAAATGATTTGTTTGAAATCAGAAATGTAAGAATGGTTTATCTATATTTAATGGCATGCTAAGGTTTCATACACAGCAAACGAGCACGCTTAGACATTTAGGGCTTGAGAAATTTTCAATCCCAAAATTCATGTGAAATCTTTTTTATCATACATGTATATTAAACATTATAACATACTTTACTTATATACAATGTATTCTATGAACATGTTTGTACATGTATATAATATTTTTAAAACGATAAAGTAGACAAACCTGTAAATGTTCTGAAAACTGTCCCATGGCAAACAATGCAGCATTCCTGACACCTTGGTCTGTATCATTCAATCCTGCTACTACACAGTGTAATAATGCTTGGAGATGTCTACAGAAAAATAAAAATGAGAATTTCAAATTACTAATTCTAATGCAACATTTATATAACAAAGGTTTTCATTGGTCAAAACTGACCGTCAATTCCACCATCTACACACCTGTGACAAAGTAGGTTCCCTGTTTTATCTGTTTCCTAATATAGTTACAAATTCCCGAGTTAAAATAGATCATGAAATTGATTTGTTGCATTAGAATCGCAAAACAGTACATTATTTGAATACCCGAGGGCGTCAATCTTGATTTGACGGTCAAAATATCTGTTTACAGGCTCTGCTACGTGTCGCCTATAAACTGCATTTTGACCGTCAAATCTACAGTTGATGCCCTCGGGTATTCAAATAATGTACTGTTATTGCTTAATTGTTCATATGTATCTAAACAAAAATCTTATCTTGAAAAATTACAATACATGTAGCTATATTTAAAACTTCATGAAACTACAAGAATATCTCTATCAAGCAAAGCTTTGTTCATAACTACTTTATTGATTAATACAATGCTCTCTCAGTCGGATCTTAAGGTGGTACAGGGTCTAAAAAATTTTCTTATCTTTTCATGACTAATACTTTGTTATAAGAGCACACCAAAAATAAAAAAAAAATTGGGGGTCAATGGCCATATAAGCTTCAAATCTGTCGTGTAAAAAATCGGCTAATTTGGTTGAAATAATAGGGAAAATTGGCCAATTTTAACAAATTTTCAATTTATTTTAGTTATATCAGATAGATTTTTTTTTAAATTGTTTAATAATTAGGCAATATACTTATCTTCAATTTGCATGAAAAAAATTGGGGGTCACCGAACTTATTTTTGAATCCTAAAAGGGCAAAAACTGATTTTTCCTACTATTTCTGCACAAATTATCTCACCTAATTAGACATGAGTTTAATGAAAATGTACAATATTCACCATGGTAACCCAATAAAAGTGGCATATTTGATCAAATTTGAGTAATATAAGACTTCAAAACTCATTTTGCCAACATTCCCATAGTGAATTCCATTTTTTGTCAGATGCGCAAGAATGATGCACAGTTTTAAACTCCCATACCACATTAATAATTCTTTGGTTGTATGTCTTTCTTTTTAACTAGTAAATGTATTTGTACAGACTTAATTATCTCATATGTCAAGACTGACTTTGTGTCAAAATTTTCTAACTTCCCTAATTTTTCTCCATTGTCATGATTGTAATGCATTAGATTTTTTTATATAATGACCTACTTTTTCTTCAAAATTTGATGCAGACATGTGAAATTTCATCAAATCACTTTCTGGTGGTGCAAGATCAAAATGCAAAGTAAATGGAAAACCTAAAGATTCTACTTACATTGTACATATAACCTAAAGATTCTAATTACATATACTAAGAGGAATTAGGATTTACTCATTGTTGAAGAACACCTGTTTACCTATTTTTTCAAAATACAGTAGTCTCAGACCAATTAATGAATAGTTCAACCTTGAAAGAGAATTTGTATAAAATAAAGGCATCAAACAGCCAAGTTCCTCTATTTTTTTAATTTGTGTTTTCCCTGTGTAGTTCCCTAGCAGATTGTGGCATGTAATTATAATTTTCAGCCATTGTAGGTGTTTCCTGTTGTCTCTTTTATTTCATTTACCCTACAAAGAGCATACCTGTTAACCCTCCCCCTTTAAGAGGGAGACTCATTCTTAGAAGCATGATCTCCCCCTTTGAATGGATCTCCCTCGAGGGAGATCAAAATCTCCCCCTTACTGGTTTTTCTCCCCTAAACCTCCCTCATAGACAAAATAGGTCATTCTTAAACAGTATTCTTTATTTGATTTGCTTTCTTGGCAAAATTATGATTGATTGAATATTGTTTAACATCTACTGAGCAATATTTCAGCTATATCAAGACGAGAACAAGTTTATTAATAAGTAACCACTTTGGGGTATGGAAAGGGTCTTGGGATGGGAAATTCTGACTGCCACTGGAAAAGTAGGGTGAAATTGAAAGGGGCGGAGAATTTAGCCTTGTAGCTGATCACCTACAGACCACTCAAAAAAGAGCTTGCTACAAGGGTTCTGTAACGTGCAGGAAGCGTGGCATTTCTTCCAACACATGGACCTGAGTTTACATCCCATTAAAAAGATGGGTTGTGTATTTATTAATCCCGCACAACCATGGAATGGGTCCTATTTGTATATCCTGGGGTTCCCTCGGGGTCAGCCCCATTTAGGAGGGGTCATACCCCGCGAGCCTGAGATACTAGGTCCTATTTCTATATCCCCGGGTTCCCTCGGGGGTGGCAAAATTATGAAATATGATGCATAATTTTAAAGTAATGATAGAATTCTTATTTTGAAAATTGATCTAACAGCTTATATAAATGATTTCTTCCATTCCATATTCTCTTTTCTTCATCTATAAATGCAAGTTTTTGTTGAAAAAAGGTAGTTACATAAAATATCCCCCTCAAATGGGCTGGTATGAGGGAGATATGAAAGAGCCTTGTGGGAACTTAAAGACAGCACATGCATGTAAAATGGATGTCATTCTTTTAAATTGCATTTATTTTCATGGTTTTTGTGTCTGCTTCATTAGTATGGAATGCCAAAAGGGTCAAAATTCTAACATTGCTACTCCGTTTTTTGAAACTGGGAAAATGTAACTTGTTAATTTGAGATTCATAAATTCTAAAATAGTAATTCTTTTATTGCAACTGCGGAAATGTAATTACTTTATTGTAACTCTACAATTGTCAATCTGAAACTGTTAACTAAAACTTGTTACATTGCAACTTCGAACAGGTAAATGCGTTTTGAATGCAGAACGCGAGACTTGTAACTTGTAATTTGTAACTTGTGAAGTGTTATTGTGACAACATTTGCTTTATTGCACTTCTCTATATTTGTAAGTCTGTGACGGGAAAACTCAAACTTTTTATTTTGCAATTATGTTGTTGCAACCGTACCGGAAAGTGTCAATTGACGATTTGAAATGCGAGACTCGAGATTTGTAACTTGAGACTTGTTACTTGAGAAATGTTATTATGACGACAGATGGCGCCTCATGTACGGAAGCCGTTGGGGGACATAAAAACAATAAAGGTTTTTTTTTTTAATTTGTTATCTCGAGAAAACAAAACACTGTTATATCGTAATAACAAATTAAGTAACTGTTATCTCAAGAAAACAAACCACTGTCATATCATGATAACGGATTGTTCAACCGTTATCTCTAGAAAACAAAACACTGTTATAATCGTGATAACACGGCCTAGATCAATTTACAGTTACCTCGAGAAAACAAAACACTGTAATATCGTGATAACGAATAAATTAACTGTTATCTCGAGAAAACAAAACACTTATATCGTGATTTCATAGGGTCCAATGTTAAACCATGTTCCCTGCTGGTAGCCATTTTTTTTGATGGATCAGAAAAAATAAGGCAAGGACCTTCCATACATCGGTCCTGAAAAGTTTGGTTCAGTTTAGTTCAGTAGTTTGGAGAAGATAGCCAAAATTTTCATCTTCCCATAGGGTCCAATGTTAAACTATGTTCGGCCCTGGCCACCATGTTTTTGGCGGCTTGAAAAAAAATTTGGGCAATCTTTGTGAAGGACCTTTTATACATCATTCCTTTAGAGTTTGGTTAAAATTTTTTCGGCAGTTTCAGAGGAGATGGTCAAAATGTGAAAAGTTAACGGACGACAGATGCCGAGTTATGGCAAAAGCTCACATGGCTTTTGGCCAGGTGAGCTGAAAATGTGTCTATGGGACACGGATGCCCCCTCCAAATGTTTAGTAATGATACATGTGTTCAAAGTTTTTATCATAGCATTGGCAAACAGAAAAGTTAATCTGTGACAAATCTGAAAGGGGAAGACACAGTACAAGTCCCCATACTAAAGCTTCAGACCAAATATCAAATCAATTGTAGGTATAGAAGCTGAAAAATCCGGCTTTGACGAAAATTTTGTCTTGTTACATGTGTTCAAAATTTCAATCATATTATCGGCAAACTGGTAGTAAATGTGGAGGTAGACGTGGTAAGGGGAGACAGTGTACAAGGCACCATGACTTATAAGCTTCAAGCCAAATATCAAATTAATTGTACATATAGAAATCTTGAACAAAAATGGATGGACAATAAGAAAACTAACGACAGGGACGAAATAGTGATTTATTAATCTTATACATGAAAGATCAGTAACAGAATGTCGGTTTGTAATTGCCGACATCTGTAGATTTAGATCTCAGGAAGTCTGGTGTTTTGCATTTTACAATCATTTTAGATAATTGACTTTATTATTATACTTTGATGTTGTTTGTATTGTATTTTATTCGTTTTGATCACTTATTTATTAAAATCGGTAAAAGAAAGTTAGTTTACAATAGGGATCTTCATATTATTAGAAGTCCGCCATCAGTACGTATCCGAAAAGACTCAAAAGTTTATGATTATTAGTTTGGGTACTCTATATCCACCCATATAAGTTTGGTCATTGACTCGACAGCGTTTTGTTTTCTCGAGATAACATTTAAACAATCAGTTATCACAATATAACAGTTTTTTTTTCTTGAGATAACGGTTAGCCCCCCTCTCCAAGTGAGTACTTGCTATAACTTAGACAGTATGAGTGTGTCGCAGGAATGTGTCTTGTTTTTGCAATCAATTCGTATTAAACAGGGCATCTTTGTCACATGTGCTGTCTTGAATAGGGTAATTATTTTCACATGGCCATCACAGAGGGTAGATTTTAATATATTTATTATGAAAGAAAACCGTTTAAACCTAGGAAAACTAATGTTTAACCAAAGACATATAATCAAAGAGATTGGCAACATGACGAATTCTCGTGAACACAACCACCATGGTAAAATACTTTCCAGTATTCATAACTAAGAAGTTATAATCACGGAAATAAGAGAGGAGTTTCAAAAGTTAACAAGGCACATCGAGATCTCCATTCCAGATTTCCACATTGAGTCTCCACTTTATTTTTCTTAATTAATATTTCTAATTCAAATTATCGAAACACAACTATAAACAATTTTCTTTTCGGTTTCCAAATATGTCGAATCAATTAAAAGTAGTTTAAGAAGTTCTGGTGTGGCCGCATCATGTTTGTTTTGATTAATATATGATGATAGTAGGGTTGCCAATCTCTATAATAATATGTGTCTGATTAAACACTCCAAGACCAGCAGGATAAAATATACATGTACTATATCCACAGAAATTTCACTGCATATTTTCTTGAGCAAGGTATTGATTTTGGAAAAATGTCTTAAACAGGGTATATTTTTGCCTTTTTGTGTTTTTTTTCATATTTTCTATTTTAAAAATGGTCCATTTATATAGGGCTATCCGCAGAGTATTACCAAAATTATTGTCAAGGAGCTCCCCAGCGTTATGTTTTCTCGAAATAACGGTTAATTAATACGTAATCACGATATAACAGTGTTTTGTCTTCTCGAGATAACAATTTAAAAACATTCTTTCATTGTTTTTATGTCCCCCAATGGCTTCCGTACATGAGGCGCCATCTGTCGTCATAATTACATTTCTCAAGTTACAAGTCTCAAGTTACAAATCTCGAGTCTCGCATTTCAAATCGTCAATTGACACTTTCCGGTACGGTTGCAACAACATAATTGCAAAATAAAAAGTTTGAGTTTACCCGTCACAGACTAACAAATATAGAGAAGTGCAATAAAGCAAATGCTGTCACAATAACACTTCACAAGTTACAAATTACAAGTTACAAGTCTCGCGTTTCGCATTCAGTCAAATAACGCATTTACATTTTCGAAGTTGCAATATTACAAGTTTTTGTTTACCAGTTTCAGATTGACAATTGTAGAGTTACAATAAAGTAATTATGTTTTTGCAGCTGCAATAAAAGAATTACAATTTTAAAATTTCAAGTTACGAATTACAAACTAACAAGTTACATTTTCCCAGTTTTAAAAAACAGAGTTGCAATGTTAGAATTTTGACCCTTTTGGCATTCCATACATTAGTGGTCTCATGAAACACACAATAAATAAAGATTTGAATAATGTAGTTCTGTTATTTCTTATGTCTGCCATAAGTAATAACCTGATTATTTGTAAGCAGTATTACACACACTGTAGCAACATGTAATACAGACACCCACAAGCCATTTATCCTTGTGTATGGGATCACCTGGAAACTTGTTACAAGGGGTAATTCCACAGCTAGTTCAAAAATCTTAAAAGACCCACACAGTTGTCATTTTAGGATTCTGTAGTTTTCCTTCTCATATCGATAACCATGAAAGGTTCCGAAATCAGTCGCATACATTTTTCAACTCTGAATATTTTTTCAACCCCATTATTATCTGGCTTCAAGATGAAGAACAGCAAAAGTGTTGTTCCATTTACATGTTTATACTACACATTAAAGTTCTGTACTTACTTTTTTATGATATAATCAGCACAGCCTTCTGCTACAACAGCCAAGGACAAAAAACATGCCCGTCTGACGAGTGGTTTATCACTTGTTATCAATGGTTCTACCATCTTCATCTACATAAAAAATCTTTATATTCACCGCTAACATATATATACAGGATGTCTTTTAATAATCTACATATCAGTTATCATGCAAAATATTATGGATTAAATTCAAAATAATTAGTGCTGATTACAAGTATAGGATTTTTCAGTCATTTGTTTTTTTTATAATTTTTTATGGTATTTTTTTTGGTTGTTTTTTTTTTTGTAAAATTTATGCTGCATACTACATGTGTTACTTGTACGGACATATATACATGTATACACTTAAATGTAATAATACCAGTAACATAACTTACAATGTTAGGTATCAGTTTGTCTGGTGGAAGATGTAATCCCATTGTGTCTATAACCTGTAAATAGAAAATTTCAAAGTAAGTAGTGATTTCGAATCTACCAAAATCAGAAAATGCATTATAAGAATGTCATCGTCCTTGAAATTTCTAATTGGACCAAATGTATTTTACAAGTGGGCTGAGTTTGTGCAATGTTAATTACGAGATGAAAGTTGAATTAGTCAATTGGAAAAATGGTAACAGATATATGTAAATCAATAACGGCAGGCCTTGAGAAACTAGAGATAAGATTAATCAGGTAAGATTTTGCTGACCGCACAAACAAAGCAAAAAAGGCCATCGGGAAGCCAAATATCAATATTTGCAATATTTGTGCCTCTCCCAAGTCCGGAATATGTTGGTCATTGGCTTGTCCTTGTCTTCTTATAAAATTTTAGGTTCTTGATATTCGGGTTATTTTAATGGTTTGTTTCCATAGATTTATTCACTTTTTTACTTTTTGGAGGGCCATTTAGGGCTTGCTATATGGTGTGAGGTTCCTCAATGTGTTGAAGACCGTACTGTGAGCCCTGGTTGCTTTGTTTTGCATGGATATGCAGTCAAAAAATTAAGTTGGAAACAACTTATTTTAAATTCATTTTGAAGGCAGAAGTTTAGTGTGTTATACCTGTGGAGCATACTAGGCAGGTTTATATGTCTCTAGCTCATACCTGGGGTGCATACTGGGCAGGTTTATATGTCTCTCGCTCATACCTGCGGTGCATACTGGGCAGGTTTATATGTCTGTAACTCATACCTGGGGTGCATACTGGGCAGGTTTATATGTCTCTAACTCTTACCTGTTGTGCATACTGGACAGGTTTCTATGTCTCTAGCTCATACCTGTTGTGAATACTGGGCAGGTTTATATGTCTCTAGCTCATACCTGTGGTGCATACTGGGCAGGTTTATATGTCTCTAATTCAAACCTGTGGTACATACTGGGCAGGTTTATATGTCTCTAACTCTTACCTGTGGTGCATACTGGGCAGGTTTATATGTTTCCAAATCTTCCTCTTCATCTTCATCTTCCTCCTCCTCCTCTCCAGAGGCACACATCACTGTGAATAAAACATTTAATACTGGATCTACCAACTTCATCTTCAGGAACGCCTGAAATTACACATAACTGTGAATAAACATTTCATACTGGATCTACCAACTTCATCTTCAGGAACACCTGAAAATTACACATAACCGTAAATAAATATTTAATACTGGATCTACCAACTTCATCTTCAGGAATGCCTGAAATTACACAACCGTGAACAAAACATTAAATACTCGATCTAACAACCTCATCTTCAGGAACGCCTAAAATTACACATCACCATGAATATAACATTAAATACTGGATCTACCAACTTCATCTTCAGGAACGCCTGAAAATTACACATAACCATGAACAAAACATTTAATACTGGATCTACCAACTTCATCTTCAGGAACGCCTGAAATTACACAACCGTGAACAAAACATTAAATACTCGATCTACCAACCTCATCTTCAGGAACGCCTAAAATTACACATCGCCATGAATATAACATTAAATACTGGATCTACCGACTTCATATTCAGGAACGCCTGAAAATTACACATCACAGTGAACAAAACATTTAATACTGGATCTACCAACTTCATCTTCAGGAACGCCTGAAATTACACAACCGTGAACAAAACATTAAATACTCGATCTACCAACCTCATCTTCAGGAACGCCTGAAATTACACATTACCATGAACAAAACATTAAATACTGGATCTACCAACTTCATCTTCAGGAATGCCTGAAAATTACACATCACCGTGAACAAAACATTTAATACTGGATCTACCAACTTCATCTTGAGACGTCTGAAATTACACATCACCGTGAATATAACATTTAATACTGGATCTACCAACTTCATCTTCAGGAACGCCTGAAAATTACACATAACCATGAACAAAACATTTAATACTGAATCTACCAACTTCATCTTCAGGAATGCCTGAAATTACACATCACTGTGAATAAAACATTTAATACTGGATCTACATATTTCATCTTCAGGAATGCCTAAAAATTACACATCACCATGAATAAAACATTTAATACTAGGTTTACCAACTCAATCTTCAGGAATGCCTGAAAATCATCCATTACCAAGAATAAAACATTTCAGAAAGGATCTGCAAACTTTTTCTTCAGGAAGACTTCCATATCATACATCACATAGAATATAGAAGATAATGAGGTTTCAAACATTAATGTAAATAATCCCTTAATGTGATGCTTTGGAAGGATTACGTGTCAAATTGGTAAAAATTTCAGGGTCAGATGACAAACACATATAGACCCTATAAGGATGTACACTTTTTACTCTGGATATATTTTCTACCCTCCCAAACTTCAGCAAGACAAAATTCAATGGGTTAAACATGTGAATTTGATGTACAGTCAAACCTGCCCATGCGGTCACCTTGATTAAACAAGAACCTTGTTTTAACAGCCACAATTTTATTTCCCATTTCCTTTTCATTCAGTTATTTTGAACCTTTATTTAGCAGCCACCTGTCTTATGCGGCCAATTTTCTCTCTTCCCCTAGGTGACCTCTTAAAACCAGGTTTGACTGTATTTGAAGTAGATGAACCAAACATATCTATGGTCAGGGTTGAGTTACCATATAGGATTTTTAATGTTCTCTTACATATGCTCCTAATACTCCATTGGTTTTGGACCTATTTTATACTGAAAGCAGCATATCTCAAAATTGTACACAGTGAGGGGTAGGTATTTCTACACTTGGAACTCACCTTCTCTAATTTCTAGCAAATTTAACCAATGCCTGACTAGTGTGATAAAAATATTTCTCGTCTCTAGTGAGAGAACAACTTGCATGAAAATTCCCATCAAATCTATTTGGAGCGTAATCCTCGGTGTTTAACATTATATCATTCGAGAAATATTTTCTACAACTTAAACATGTTAATTATGAAATTTCTCACATCTTGTTAAATGAATTTTCTAATGTTTAAAAACTCGACAAGCCTTGTTTTCAAACATTTGCGAAATTTACATGTGTATTTAACTCGATGTGAGAAATTTCATAATCAACTTAGTTCTCATTGTAGAAACTATATATGTCTAATAACTAAACATAGATTTGAAGTTATCCATCAACTATATTTTCTTGAGGGCTATTCCATTTAAAATTCCCACCGGGGGTGGAACACCAGTGAATTTTTTTATCTGTTGGTGGTGGGTGAATTTCTATTGTATCCTAATGGGTTAATTATATATTTTAATTTTTTTCTCTTGGTGGGGGGTATAAAAATAAGTGGCGTTCCACCCCTGGTGGGAATTTTTACTGGAATAGCCCTTATAATCTTTGACAACATTTCCATCATCTGACAGCTGTAAAATTTAACATCTCTTCACTAGCATTTTTTGCATATACCCTCAATTCCATTATATTTATACATACTGTATGCTCATAATTCAATTGTTAAATATGATATGCATTTTTTTTTAAAGTTTACCTTTTTCTTCATTTTAATCAGAGAAGCAATGAATGACATTCCTTTGACTCTCACTTTGTCATCTAAATTAGAATTGGCTGCTACCTAAAATTGAAAAATTGTAAAGTGCATCATAAATGGAATTTCTAGTACCTAAAGCTAACCACAGTCAACATGGCAACTCAATTGTTTACACTGTTTAAACTATGAAAAGGAAGACCATTTTTCATTTAATATAAATTGATAAATATATCATTAGCATAATTTAGCTTTTCATTATTTGTATAATAATTTGAAGCAATGTGATATTGATACCTAAAATGTATCTAGAGAGATAGAAAATCTGCATTGTAGATACAAGGTTATCTTTTTACATACATGTACATGCTGAAACACATTGTGTATTGTTTATTTAGTATTTACTAGAGAAAACAACTGCTAGAAACAAGATTGGCTTGAAATTCTTCTTTTGTTGAAGGCTTTTCAAAAACTGACATAAAACTGACATGTCACTCACTATAAATTACAACATTATATCATTTACTAGTGTAACTTTAGAAAATTTGTCTAAGACTTCTAATGGAAATTGTAGTTAACATACATGTACCTCAAAAGTTCAAAGACATTGGCATATTTTGTAATAAATACTGTACAAGCATCACCATATACATGTATTTTCTGAATTAACAGATAATTTCGAAAGTATTGCTTAAAATATTTTCATTTTCAGCTTCTTAATTACATGTATACTGTGTATTATGTATAAGATGGTAAAGTATACCAAAGTATATACCATTATCTTTTGATTCCTCCACTTTAAACTATATAACTTATGAAATAAACAGTACATTTAGTTGTACACAAAAAATAATGAAACTGACAACACTTTACCTCTAGACAGAAATCTACAACAGATTTCATGTGTGGTACAAGAATGGCCACTTCACACTCCAACATCTCATCAAATACTTCTAAAACTTCACAAGCTTGATCCTACAAAACAATACAGCTAGAAAAATCCACAATGTTTGCAAATCTCTTTTGTTTTTAAATGTGATATGTGATGATGTTTCTTTGAGAAAAATAATGCATGTAGTTTAGCGATGATGAACCTAAAGGCAGGTCATGTTGTGAGATTAGAAAATTATATCACTTGTCACCTGTGAAACTCTAGTTTTTTACTATAATCTATTGATCAATGAACCTAGAGGTTTATCATGTTGTTCCTATAGAGCTGATGAAAGTTAGATTTAAAGTTTATCAAAACTTCAGGGTCTACAATGAATTCACATCAAATATTAATGAATAGTGCTAGGACTCCCACAGAGGTTAAAGGATTAATGTCTACAACACAAGTGGTGTTTAATGTCCAAATGTATATGAACAGTGCTTTAATTTCTTTTACAAAAAGCAACGACAACCGAAAACAAATGGTCATGGTCCCATTTAATATAAACAGACAGGGTTTACTTTTTATCAATCTGTAGTTATTTTACTGACCACATGAAGAAAGCAGGAATACATTAACTGCTATTCAATATAGGAATTTGAATGGACAACTCTTGACTGTAAATGCCGGATATCAGCTACATTGCATACAGAGGATGAAAATCATCCCTGACTAATTCTTTGAATCAAGAACAAATACGACTTTACATGTATGTTTATCACACTATAGGGCCAAAATTAAAATATTGTTTGTTTCCCCTTTTACGACCGACCCAGTAAAATCGGCCCGACCCAAAAAATTTTTGGACTTCCGTGAAAAAAAGTTTTTTTTGGGGTCTGTTTCCGGAAAAGGTTCACATAATTTTTCTCGCTTCTCGGAAGTTATCCGCCATTATCATTGATATTCGGCTCATTGCCAAACTCTGTGTCTTCTCAAAGCAATAGGGTCTGTAAGTCTCGTCATGTGACACCGAGAATTCACTATAAAATTGAAATTTGAAAACGTCTCCCGCCAAAAGATGACGTTTTAGGATTGTGAAGTTTTATTTTTTGTTCAGAACATCATATAGTATCGTGCAAAATGCAACTTCCGGGTAGAAACATTGTACAAGGAAGTTTCAAAATTCAATGAGACTTACAGACCCTATAGTACAAAGACCCCTCTCTCACTTACTCCTTTCTAAAGTTATTGATCCAACCTGATGACACTCCTGTTTTTACTGTAGGGGTTAATATTTATAGTATGCTGTGTCTTCGTTTACATACACTGTACATGTATGTAAGTGATCCTTAGATTCATGTATTCTGGATTTATAATTTTGGTTCTTGCTTCGATATTTATTTGGAAATTTGTCCAACTCCACTTGGTGTTTTCTTAAAAGTATTTCTCCTGGCCTCATTCTTGCATCCATCTTATCCAAAAATATTGAGCATTTTAGACCCATTAACCTAAAGCTAGTAAAATCAACTATTAACATTTCTTACATTGTTTTGTTCAAGACTTCTGCAGTGTATAGAGTCCCAAATTCCCCTTGAAAGATATCCGGCTATCCCAAGTTCCTATCGTTGTCAATGTTTGTCTTTTGTCATTTTATTGTTTATCTCGTGCAGTTCCCTGGTGGATTGTGGCATGTGATTGTGGTTTACGGCCATTGTAGGTGTTTCCTGTTATCTTTCTTATATTAATGTATGCTTTCTATATATTTTAAGTATGGTGTTCTTGTTCTTGAAAAAATTTCTCACCATCAAAATTTGACTTTTTATTTTTTGTTATTTCCAAAAGTTATTCTTTCTACCATTTGAAAGTGCCCACATCTCACCATTTTTAATGCCAAGTTTACTTGCAAATTGAGTCAGTGAGTACCCTATGGTTGTTCATATGTTGTGATTGTCTCCTCTTACAGTCTTTTTTTCGGGCAACAGTTTAAGGCGGTTGTAAGAACACCTTGCCAGTTAATTTATGTTTGTTGACAATCCCTCCTCATCCAAGAGTTAAATAACATAGATGCATGTAATATTGCTCCACATCTTTCAGTGAATGCTGCTCAAACCGTTGCTATGGGCCGTCTTGAACTGGACACAAACCAGTTAGGGCTATTCCATTAAAAAGGATGTACCAGGGTCGGAAGGCAGAAAATAAAAATTCTTGTTGGTTCTTGTCAATTTTGTATCTTATTGCTATACTCATACCTGTCCATTACTCTTGGTTGTGGGGGTAATAGAAAATTGCCTTCTGACCCTGGTACATGCATTTTAATGGAAAAGCCCTTATGAGGGAGGCCAGAGAAAAGCTCATTGTTGAATGCCTTCAATATGGTGACTTCAAGATGAAGAAAAATAATAAAACATTGTTCCATAATGCTTGGTTTTACCATATGTAGAAACTGTCTCATGTGCATTTACTCCATATCCTTTCACTGCTTGTTGCCAAGTTCTTCCAGAGAGTATGTGTATATTAGAATAAACAGTGAATATCCAAGACAATAACTGCGTTACTCCTATCAAAAAAAATTGACCACTTAGATCAAGTTAAGGTGTCTCAGTGGTATTATTCTGCCATTTTTATCTAATAATTGTTCATTTAGGTTACTTTCATTAAGAAATTTAACAAAATAGTCATTTTAAATGACAAGAAAGTTCAAATGTATTTACAATTTATATTCCTAATCATTTTTATAACATTTTTGTTAAAAAAAACGTGAGCTAAAACGCATAAGCTTTAAATCTGTTGCTGGATTTACAGAACACAGAAATTATTCCAGGGAGATAATTTCATAAAATATTTTAACAAAGATATCACTACAGAAATTAACATTTTGCAATTTTTTCTCTTATTTCAACGGTGACCCCTATTTTTTATATGTAAACTACATAATGATAATTAAACACACGCAAAGTATGAAAAAATTCTATAATAGATTTTTCAAACTAGCCTCCCATATGATCATTTTCCCTATCATTTCTATGTAAAATCCTGAAATTTTCAATTTCAGATTTTGCGCTTAAATGCACAGTGACCCCCAAATTTTATTTTACATTTTGAACAATAATACAGTTATGTTTCTACACAGAAAATTTTACAAAATTTTATAATAGGAAATTAAAACCCTGCAGACACCTTAAACCTATAAAGTCGACAAAAATGCCAATAATATCGGCCTTGCCAAGTTTTCCCAGGGAATATGAGCATGCAAGAGCGAATTTTCTTTTTTCAACTACCTGTAAAAGTTCCATCATCAGTAAATTGACATTTTTAGCAAAATATTTGTTTAGGGAAATGCCTCATATTTGTCAAATCATAATCATTTCCTTTTCCCTTACATCTGTAAGAACATGGATGTTTATGAATTGTGCCATGTATCATGTGCATATAGTGTCAGCTGAGCAAATACATTCATAAATCAGGGTTCTTTTTTTCAGAAAAAATACACCTCTACCTACCCAGTTGGTCCTTTGTTAGTAAAAAAAAATATTTTACCTACCTACCTACCCACCACTTGGAGGGTAGCATGGATTTATCTAGGATCTCGTAGGGGCCGCTATTCAGACCCATTCCCAATTGGAAATACCCTCTTTTTTTCCCCAAAATCCCAAAATTGAAATTTCCCAAATATAAATAAAAAATGTCATAGCCAGTGACATCGTTAAAGTGTTAACAAATCGGGTAATTCTATATATACGGTGTATTATCCTCCGTAATTGTCGTAAAAATGTAAACAATTCGTGTCCTTCTACTGTGTATAATCCTCCTTTAATGTGGATAACATAACCGGAAGTTGGTACAGCGTTTGTTGTAAGGGAAACACTCTCTTGTTGACAAAAATTGGGTCACCATACTGGGCGATTAGGGCGATTTAGTTGCCCTGTTGTGCTCCAAGTCACCTACAGTTGCTCCCAAAAGCAATTTTAAGTTGCTGTGTAATCCCTTCTATTTCCGGTAACAGGAAGTAAGTTGATAGATTTATAAAACTTAATCTTGCATTCTTCAAACTCAAACGTTGTTGTTAATGACATCTCATGGTTCTAAATAAGGCTAATTGACTTTATAATATACATTTATTACAAAAATTCAATGAAAATTTGCCCTAAATAAATACGTTTCAACTCCATGAAAACAGGAAGTGACTTGCAATCTATGATCTGTATATCCCTCCAATATGTTGGAGAACCATTCATAAGAAGGATGTAGTTCAACTAGTTGATTGGAAACTGTCTCTTTAAGCAACTGATGGATAAATTTAAAAGGACATGAAAAGAAAACTATGCATTATTTTCCTTTTATAAATCTTAACTAAATGTAGGAGCACCTCCACCAAAATCTTTTTTTT
>MJUU01009161.1:31308-42915 GCA_002080025.1 Modiolus philippinarum
CATGAGATAACAATACTATTTGAATAATTGCCATTGTTGAGTGTTTAATATTCACCTGAAAATACTCAATAGCAGAGGGAAACAAATACAAAAAAATCATTTATCATTTAAATTAATTTAAAGGTATGTGTACACAAGTCTCCCTGTCATGACCTGAAGTCTCCCTATCTGTACCCTGAGGGATAGGGTACAGATACCCTGAGCCCTCAAATCTAAACAAAATTGTAGAGCCAGCCCAAGGGAACATGAATCTAATCTAAATAAAATTGTAGAGCCAAGCCCAACTGTAGATGAAAATAAAATTGAAATTCCAATTCCAGAATTGAAAGACTCTGAACTGGATGAGCTTGTCCTCATAATCAAACAAAAGAAAGAAAGAAAAATAAAATTATGAAAGTCTTTGTTGTTCTCTGATATTATGTTTCAGAATTATTAAATAAAACACTTAACCAAACTCTGTGACAATATTACAGTAATCACAATTGAAATACTGATAGTCAATCATCCTTTTATAAGGCACATTAAAGTTTTCTATTCAAAATATAGAGTGAAGAGACATTTTTTATCTTGTTATATTTTTCCCAATTTTCATAAAATGTCGATTGAAAATTCCCAATTTGCCCACAGGGTCCCTTTTCCCAAAAAAGCTAGATAAACCCTTGGGTAGGGTCATACAGGGGAAACAAACAATTTTTTAAGGTTGGCCTAGGGAAATGGAATATATAAAGGGGAGATTTGGGTACCCATAGTCAGGTTTAACACTATTGATGGCTTTTGCTAGTCCTAGTACCAAATCCAGCTATCCTGAGTTCCTGTTGTTTGTTTACGTTCGTCTTTTGTCTTTTTATTGATTTTCTAATGTCGTTTCAAGGTGAATTGTGACATGTGATTGTGATTTTGGGCCATTGTGGGTGTTTCCTGTGACCTTTCTTCTTGCAATGTAGAAATTTAATGATTTCACTTCTATACAAATATTTCTTAAAACAGAATAAATGTACCAAAACTACAGTAAATGTGGGAGTCTGCAGATGGCCATTTTGGCAACTATATCTTCAGTGCAGATAAAAATTACCAGTTGTCAATTACTATCTGTCAACTTTACCTCATCCACTGGAATAAGTGCCTTTGCCACTTCTATAATCCTAGGTATCATACCCTGTATATATTTCTGTAAAATAAATACATGTATAAAACATAAATGCATAGACATTTCTCTTTTGTAAGCAGTTTTGAATTGCACATTATAAACTTTTCTTAACCATAAAAATTTTAACTAAGAGGGTTTAACCTTTTCTTTTCAATTCTTATTTTGTATATCTAAATGTTGGAAATATTTGTAAGTGGGAAATTAAATAATAATACACATGTACAAATGAATCAATAATAATAATATGAATTGCTTTCAAAGTTTGTTCCCTTGAGAAATTTAATATTGGTATCAACTGAACAACAATGTATCAATAATGATACCGATTTAGATCATAGTCCTCACATTATTATCCTTGAAATGAGCTATCTATACAAAGATTTTGAAAGCTGGTGTTACATGTATTTGATCAAACAATAAAAATTCTGGACAATTTGTAGCAAATTTTACTTGTACATAAGATAGTACAAAAAGGAGAAAAGGGAGATAATTTTCGACTTTGAAAATTTACTTCCTTTACTTTAATTTGTCCCTATCTATATTTGATATTACTGATTATTCGGCTTTCGTTTGGTTTTATACATTTTAACATTTTTTGAAATTATGGATTTCCTTTGTTTGGGTACTAGTGCTGCTGATGAGGAATTAATTTCCGAAATGGCCATACAGCTCATTAAAATTATTGGAGTTAACATATGTGTTATGATCTCATGTTCATTTACTCCATATCCTTTCGTAAAATATTTAATACAGGAGTTTGTCTTTTTTTGCAGTGTGGAGTTGGTAAAACAATTCCCTGTGGCAGAGATGTATGCTCTTTATTTTCTTAGATATGGTGTACTTGTACATGAGATAATATCTCATGTGTACACTTCGTACAATTACTATTATCTAAATTTATGTAAATTCTAAAACCAAAGGATTAACTCCCACCATCGTAGTTTTGTCCCTATCTATATTTGATATTACTGATTATTCGGCTTTCGTTTGGTTTTATGCATTTTAACATTCTTTGAAATTATGGATTTCCTTTGTTTGGGTTCTAGTGCTGCTGATGAGGAATAAATTTCCGAAATGGCCATACAGCTCATTAAAATTATTGGAGTTAATATATGTGTTATGGTCTCATGTTCATTTACTCCATATCTTTTCGTAAAATATTGTACAAGTTAAAATAATTCACTTACAGCAGTGGGACTCCTGACTGATTTAACTGTCAGGAAAAAATGTCTGTTAGCAGCTCAAAATTTTTATAGTCTCAAAGCAAGAGGACAAAGTTAGGAACTTTGCAGCATATCACTTGTACAGGTAATTTGAATAATGAAGAATTATAGTATAACTAATTGACCGTCGTGAATATCAATAAAAATGTCACGAATGCCGAACAACGCAGAAGGATTTAACGAGTTGCAGAACTTGTTCTGCAATGAGTTAAATCCACTGCGTTGATCGACACAAGTGACATTTTTATTGATATTCATGACGGCCGATTAGTTATGCTTTTTATTATATAGATTTTTCACTCAAAAACCGAGATTTTAGATGCGGATTATTTTTTTCATGTCAATACGCCAGTTGTTTACTTGACGACGATATTGAAGAGACATTGTGACGTCGCTTCATTAAGACGTCACCCAGTGACTAGAAATCCTTTATTTTCATCGGTGACAATATGACATTTATTTAACTGAGAAAACTCGATATATCACCGCTATCTATATAATAAAAATTGATATTTTATACAAGGAAAGCATATTTCCTTGGTAAGGTAAAAAATGTTCACTTATCGCTGGGACCCCTTTATATTTATATTGTAAAATTTATATGCCTATAAAGAAGTAACTGTAAAATTTAACAGGGATATCAAATATTTCTAGGGTAAACTTGTAAACTTTTTAAAAACAACAAATTCATTTAAATAATCAAAGAACATATTAAAATGAATATTCTATGTAAAGGGGCTCATTTATTAAGAGGTGGTTTAATTCTGCTATTTTTGCTACTAAGAGAATTCACGATTCCTAAAATAAAAATTCTGTAGTATTAAATGCATTCATATAGGGTAATAAAACTTGAAATTGAAAACTAGTAATAATGTTTTGTCCTGTATCGCATAAAATTCTTCAAATAACTCCCTTGAGAATCAGCCCCTGTACATAATTCACGGAAATTGAAAATTTGGGTTCAAGTAAAACATGAACAGACATTCTAATAAACAAAGTAGAACGAAAAATTACTTTATCCTCTGTTTTATTCTGAAAAAATACACATGTAGAATTATTAATGATTTAGTATTTTCTAACTGAATAATAACTTAATCAAATAAAGTGTCTACAAGACTGCTCGACAATTAGCAATGAATTTCGCTCAAACCGGTGCTATGAGGTATGAGTTAAGCTCATTGTTGAAGGCCTCATGGTGACTTCAAGATGAAGAACAACAATAAAAGCTTTTTTCAATTGCTTAGAATTACCATGTATTTGTAGAGACTTTGTCTCATTTGCATTTACTCCATATCCCTTCAGTGTTAATGGATGCCATACAAACTGACCTAAAGTCAGAATTAAACAAAGTCAGTTGCATAAAATTCATCCTTCTTCACTGAAAGAGAAAATGATATTCAAAATGACTGCATTCAATACATTTGTTGGTTAATAAATAAACCTAAACAAAAACATTTTTGGAATGAGTCACTGAAGTGAAAAACATAATTAGAAGTCACAATATTATTGCTGAACAAGAGCTGTCGCCCAATGGCAGCCAGTTATACCCCCGCTCATTGAACCCTGAATCAATATGGCAAGTGCAAAATTAATTGTGTGTGGACACAATATAGGTGTGGACACAGTACAAGTGTGACGAAAAAGACCTATATTGAAAATGAAAAGTAAAAAACGCACATAGTCTGTAAACAGGAAGTGATGACTTCATATAGCTGAAAATGGGAGGTGCAGTGTAGGACTCCATACTGAAGCACCATACCAAATATCAAGTGGCTTACATGTGCAGTTGTTGAGAAAAGTGTGACGAAAAAGTCAAATTTTGAAAATGAAAAGTAAACAAGAGGCTCTGAAGAGCCTGTATCGCTCACCTGGACCATGGCCAATACATAACTTCAAATCAACTTATATGTTAAAGGGTCTCATTTTCAAACTATGTAAATAAACATTTATGTTATATGATCCAACTTTAATTTTAACTTTAACTATTTTCCCTATTGCATGCCATCTTGGATAAGGGATGGATCTGCAGGACACAATTTTAAAGAAAATTAAGTATTGTGCCAAAGTTTATTTCCAACTGGCCAAATGGTTTTAAAGAAGAAGATGTTTGAATGTACTCCTATATTAAACTATGTTTCCCATTGGTAGCCAATTTGCATAAGGTGCAGACTTGAAGGACATCTGTTTTGAAGGGGACCATCTAAGATACATTGTGACTAGCCAAGTTGTTTCTGATAAAAAATTCTTTGTATGCTCTTATCATACAGTCGAGTAATAAATTAAGTTCCCCGCAGATGGCCATGTTGGATGACATTTAGGCATAAAAGTCAAAATACATATATATATTATAGTCAGCACCTCATAAGCATCATTAATGCCAAGTTCTGTTCAAATCCATTCAGTGGTTTTCAAGGTTAATTCATCAACTGCTCACTAAAGGTTTTATTAACTAATTTTATTTACTAATATTTTTAACATTAAGCAGTCTATGAAGCTGATAAACTACTTCAACATTCATGTCAGCAGTGGTCATAGTAATTAGACACTAAAGTCCCTGTAATTTACACAATATGTTTATATAGGAAAATCATTATGACATGAAATAAGGTAAAGATTAAGAAAGTATTTTTGCAAAAAATTGCAGAAATTTGCACAAAAACACTGTTTTTTCTCTTAATTATGGAAGAAATAATTTTTTAAATGAAGTGATAGTAGGGAATTTCTCTAAAGCTTAAAAGAGAAAAGTTAACCAAAGAAGATTTGAACACAGAATTTAAAGAGATATAACCCATAACCATATGGCATTGGGGAAAAAAAACAAAACAAAAAAATTGGTGAAAAACGGCCAATAAATCATACACAGGCCTTTGGATTTTCTTCAAAATTTCAGAGTATGTAGATCTTGATATGCTGAACATTTTTTTAATTTACACTTCACCTCTATCTGTTACAGTTTTTAAAATAAAAAATAAAAAATCCGCAAATTTTGAAAAATTTATGGAAAAAGGGCTATAATTCTCAGACAGGTTTTCCGATTTTCTTCAAAATTGCAGAGCAGATAGATCTCGGCATTCTGAACAATTTAACCCCATGTCAGATTTTTGATATCTGCAACGGTTTTAAAGTTATTTGCCAAAAACATCAATTTACCCCTTTGTTCTATTTTTAGTAACAGCAGCCATGTTTGGTTTTCAGACTCCTCAGATACAATTTTGAAAGAACGTACCCTGGTGATGATCCAGGCCAAGTTTGGTTTAAATTGGCCCAGTAGTTTCAGAGGAGAAGATTTTTGTAAAAAGTTTACGACGGACGCCAAGTGATGGTAAAAGCTCACCCTTGCATAGCCAGGTGAGCTAAAACCCACAGTCGGTAAACAGGAAGTGGTGACCCAATATGGCTGAAAGGGGAGATGCAGTATAAGATCTCATACTGGAGAACCATACCAAATATCAAGAGGCTGTCATGCGCAGTTGTGGAGAAAAGTGTGACGAAAAAGTCTGATTTTGAAAATGAAAAGAAAAAAACGCACAAGCTGGTAAACAGGAAGTGGTGATCCAATATGGCTGAAAAGGGGAGAAGCATTATAGGACCTCATATCAAAGTACCTATCGTGGAGTGGCTTGAACGGGCTATTACAGGCTTAACAGAATGAAAGACGTATAACTTGTATCGTTCCCTATTGCTACTATAATACAGAGACGTCATACTAATGTGACGTTACATAAACAGCAACACCGCAAATCCTACGATTGCGCGTAAATCCTGACATACTGGGGGCCGCACAATATCGTGGAGTGGCTTGAACGGGCTATTACAGGCTTAACAGAATGAAAGACGTATAACTTGTATCGTTCCCTATTGCTACTATAATACAGAGACGTCATACTAATGTGACATTACATAAACAGCGACACCGCGAATCCTACGATTGCGCGTAATTCCTGACATACTGGGGGCCGCAAATGAATTACTTTAAACAAATAAAATTGAAAAATGTTTTCAGAAATAAAGATAAACTTAATATCGAACTGTCCGTGATCAAATTAATGTCTATACTGAATATCTTAATCACTTAAACTTTACCAAATTAATTCAAAGTTAACAGGCATTTGTCTATAAACTGATTTTCTTCTTGGCCTCACATAGTGCTGGTCTAGTATTCACATCCAATGAATTGATTTCCAGTGGATATAGTTTATTGATCCGTCTAGATGTAACTCCTTTCCTTGTACGAATAATGGCTGATCTCACAAGTCCATCTTTGTCATACACAAGTTTGTCGATTACGGCCAAAGTCCAGTTCACACGGGGTACATCGCTTTGAATCTGTAATGTTCTCTTAGAGAGGTTAAGTACTCTTGTTTCCATCTCTGGATGAAATTGTCTATCAACAGAGACACGAATTTCGATTGTCTCATTACTGATTCGCGGCTGATTCCACGAACTTCATGTAAATCCCGGCCTTCCTGTCCGTTATAAGGTAGTGCCCTGATCCTTCTTCCGTACAATAAATGTGAAGGTGTGAGAGGTTCGTCATCATTCGGATCTGATGAAACATAGGTAAGTGGGCGATTGTTTAACACGCTTTCGACTTCTGTTACAATAGTTTCAAGTTGTTCAATATTCACAAGTGCTCGTCCAAGTACTTTTTTGATGCAATTTTTCGTCAATCCAACTAATCTCTCCCACAACCCTCCGAACCAAGGTGCCCTCTTCGGTATAAATCTCCAAGTAGTACCAAATGAATTCAAATTTTCTGTAATATAAATCGACTTTGTTAATTGTTCTATAGTTTTAGCTCCTGCGACAAACGTTGTAGCATTGTCCGAATACATAACTTTTGGGATCGATTTTCTGCTTGTAAAACGTCGGAACGCAAGTATGAATGTTTCTTCAGATAAGTCTTGTACAGTCTCTAAGTGTACGGCTCTGGAACTTGCGCAAGTAAACAAACATGTGTAACATTTTCAATTTTGTCCTTCCTTTGTTCGTATTTGCAAGGGTCCTGCGTAATCGACTCCAGTTAATGTAAACGGATGATCGTCACGTAGTCTATCTGCTGGAAGTGGTGGTGGATCCGGTAAAGAATACGGTCTACTTGTAACCTTGCAGCATGTTACGCATCGACGTAGTAATATTTTCACATTCCTACAAAAAGCTGGTATTCCAATAGTACTGTCGTAAAGCTGTTACAGTACTTTCTAGTCCATTGTGAAAGTCTCTAATGTGCGCATCTAACACAATCAGTTCTGTTAATTTGTCCTTTGACGGTAAAAGAATTGGACACTTAGCTGATTCCAGTACATTTGCGTTGTTGATTCGACCTCTTCCACAACGTAATATGTTCTCATTGTCGAGATACAATTTCAATTGTTTTGCAAGATTGTCCTTAGATTCATTTTTCTCGTGTAGATCGGTAACTACTTCTGGATAATTTCTGGCTTGCGAATTTCTGATCCAGTATTTAGACGCATTCTGAATTTCGGATGCAGTTAATGTTCCGATTTGTTTGTCATTGATACTTCTACAATTCCGTATGAATCTAAATACGTATGCACTTATTCTGAGAAGTCGAATTTTTTCAAAAGTCTTGATACAGCACTTCTGTGTCCCGCGCGTGTGGACCTCGGATTGGTTGTCATCCTGGTTGAACGGCACCAATATCGTGGAGTGGCTTGAACGGGCTATTACAGGCTTAACAGAATGAAAGACGTATAACTTGTATCGTTCCCTATTGCTACTATAATACAGAGACGTCATACTAATGTGACGTTACATAAACAGCGACACCGTGAATCCTACGATTGCGCGTAAATCCTGACAGTACCATATCAAATATCAAGTGGCTGTCATGTGCAGTTAGTTGCTGAGAAAAGTGTGACGAAAAAAGTGCTATACTGAAAATGAAAAGTAAAAAAACGCACAAAGTCGGTAAACAGGAAGTGGTTATTTGATATGGCCAAAAAGGGGAGGCGTAGTATAGGACCCAATACTGAAGCACCATACCAAATATCAAGTGGCTGTGATATGCAGGTGCAGAGAAAAATGCGACGAAATCTGTGACGGACGGACAGAAGGACAGAGGTAAAACAGTGGTGATCCAATATGGCTGAAAATAGGAGACACATTATAGCACCTTATACCAAAGTACCATATAAAATATCAAGTGGATGTCATGTGCAGTTGCTGAGGAAAGTGTGACGAAAAAGTGTTATTGAAAATATAAAGTAAAAAAATGCACAAAGTCGGTAAACAGGAAGTGGTTATTTGATATGGCCAAAAAGGGGAGGCGCAGTATAGGACCCCTACTAAAGCACTATACCAAATATCAAGTGGCTGTGATATGCAGGTGCTGAGAAAAATGTGACGAAATAATGTGTGACGGACGGAGGGACGGACAGAGGTTAAACAGTATACCCCCTCCTTCGGAGCGGGGGTATATTTATTACTACTTGTAGGTCACATCGTTCAAGAATAAGAATGCAAGTATGCAGTTCAAGGTGATTAAATTGGTATATACATGTATTGTTTTATAGTAGTTGTTTTGAAATGGAACAAAACATAACATTTATCCTAATTCACTCAAGCATGATATGTAGGTCATTGTCACTATTAGTGCATATAATGATTAAAGAGTCACTAGAGGTAATCCTAAAGTGGACCAAATTTCACCTCAGAATGGATAGATAGATAGATTGATGGATGGATGGATGGACAAAAAAGGGAAATCATTCGTGAGCAGGGCATACACTAATATAACGCTTACCACTTCATCATCACCAATGAAGAAAATCAACTCTGTTATAGTCCTAAAATGTAAAACATGTAAAAATCAACAAAAGACGTACATACCGTTGTAATTTTGGGATAAATTAATTACTAAACATTCTTTTTTCCTTAATACATGTAGCTATAAAGCAAAGGATGCAAAATTCATGATAACTGTATTCCACAAAATAAATGTATGTTTTATTTGAATTTACATGTACATGTTGTACATTTATATACATGTATTGCAAATGATTATAAATCATGAAATACATGTAAATTAAAATAATCTTAAAAGAAATCTGTAAACATGCAAACCTTGAAACTTTATTCTACAAGCTGAAAGCAGATCTGGTTATCACAGTTGTCTCACATATATTTCTTGATAAAACATTTATACTATGTGAATATTTCATAATTGAATTCAATTTTGAACCTACATGTAGGTTTAACTTATTCTTTTTTATTTTTCTCTGTGTATAAAGGGAAATTACTGATGATGAGAACTGATACTTGGAACAATAAGAAAAAGAAGGGAAACGGGGAATGTGTCAAAGAGACAACGACCCTAAGGGGAGCAATAACAACTCAAAGCCACCATAAGATCTTCAATGAACGGTGAGGAAACCCCACACCCAACGGTAGGTCGGAGTTGGCCCCTAAATAAAAGAGTAATCAAGTTCAGCGAAATAAGCATCTTCCTAGACTCCGATAGACATAAAGTGAACTAACTAGAAAACAGACAAGACACACAAAGGCTTAATAAATTTCCTGACTTAGGACAGGCGCAAACCTTCTGCGGCAGGGTTAAACTAGTTTTATTGGGCCCAAACCTTCCCCCTATAGCCAATGTGATAAATAAAAAAACAATCATAACAACAGTAAAATTTAGTTGGCAACAGGACTGAGTCAACTGTGAAAAATGAAACTGAAAGAACTAAATATACGGACATAAACATGAAATGTACATACTGAATCTGAAGCAAAAAATTTCTCTTGCACCAGCTAAATGTCAAGTATGATTCTCTTATTCCGATGTCGATTATATCTACCAACAAATTGGAGATAAAAACAATCTCCCACATGTGAAAATGGGTGATCTAACAATTTCATTGGATTTTGAAAAAGTCACAAATGTATCTTCAAGAAGCAAAATACAGTAGAGTTTGGTTATAACGAACAGGCTTATAATGAAATAAAGTCAAATCCACAATCCCATTGCTATTAAAACGATGTATTTTGAAGGCTTAGTATGAAATTTTTATAACAAAGTCAGGTTTATAACGAAGAGAATTTTAAGCCAAACAGCGTTTTAATTACTCAAAATTTGTTTAATATTATGAAGAATGATTGCCGAACAAAACATTGCTGAAATGTCTTCGTTTATTCTCAGTTGATCACATATTTAAATAGTGAAGTACATCTGACACTTACAAAATTTTTCTTAAAATCATTGAGATGAAATTATTTTTCACACTAGCATTTTATACAAAACATTTTTGGAAATTGGTAATTCTACATGGTTTCTCTTATAATGAACGATGCTTATAACAAAATAAGATCGAAAGTACCTTTTAATTTGTTGTAAAGGAACTCTACTGTATTTTTTTTCCTGCGAACAAGCATTGTTAATCGATTTCAAGAACCATTAACATTTCGTTGTTGTGGATTTTTATACAATGTTAATAGCTCATATGTCACAGTATTGCTTAAAGAGGCCCACAACAATCCTTAGTTTCAGAATTAAATAAATGATATCTATCTTTTTTTTTTAAGTCTATAACTCACTTGATTGCATAAAATGGAACAGCTTGGTTCTGATTATCATTGATAACTTCTGACAATAGCTGTAGCAGTGATACCAGGTGGGGCTTCAGTTGTTCTGAAGCAGACGATGCTACTGTGTACAAAACAAACATGCCTGTCTGCAAAAAAAATAACATCCTCGAAATGCTTGATGAAGGTAGACTGGTAAAATCTATGGTGTGTTTTTTTATACATAGGCCAAAACACAAAATTCCTATGTAATAATAACATTGTAGAACAGGCATAATAGTTCATCTGAAATACTCATTTCATTTGACAGTTTTTCAACAGTGGTAAAGGAAATGCACACAACACTTTTTATTATTTTTTACTTTACATGATTTTGAACATTTATATAATATAATGGGAGAAAAGTATACATATATATACTGATATAATAAGTATAAATAAGTATAAATCTTAATTCAAATTTGTTTTTTATGAAAAATAGAAAAAAAAATAGGAATAAAGAATTTCAACGAAGGAAAACACTTACAATTCAATTTTTTGTTTTCAATCTCAATTATCTCCTACTGGAAATCAGCGAGACATAATTCCACTTACCTCCCTTTCTGCTGGGTTCTGGCTTTTAGTGTAAGATGTCAAAAACTGGAAAAGTTGTGGCCATTGGTTCTTTGGCAAATCATGCTTGGCAACTGTTGC